>VYXB01002517.1:142436-152848 GCA_013397135.1 Pachyramphus minor
CCCTTCGCCGCCGCTCGCCCTTCCCGGCCGCCGCCGCCTCCCGGCCTCCCGCGCGCCGCCCGGGCGCTGCCGGGAGATGTAGTCACAGAGACACAGGATCCCGGAGTGGGTCAGGTTGTAAGGAACCACGCGGTAGTCACCTCGTCCAAGCTCCCTGCTCAGGCAGGAGCATCCCAGAGCACAAGGCACAAGAGTGTGTCCAGACGGTTCCTGAATATCTCCAGTAAGGGAAACTCCACGACTTCTCTGGGAAATCTGTTCCAGAGCTCGGTCACCCACACAGTAAAGAAGTTCTTCCTCATTGTCAGGTGGAATTTCCTGTGTATCAGTTTCTGCCGGTTGCGTCGTTGCTCGGTACCACCGAGCAGAGGCTGCCTCTGTCCTCTTGACACCCTCCCTTTAAAGGCAGGTTGACGAGGTCACCTCTCAGTCCTCCCTTCTCCTGGCTGAAGACGCCCAGTTCCCTCCGCCTTTAAAAGAGAGATGCCCTAGTACCTTAGTCCTCTTTGTACCCTTCAGCCGGACCTGCTCTAAGACCTCCACATCTCTCTTGTTCTGAGGCGCCCAGAATACAGCGTTCTGTGTTCTGTCCTCGGCAGCGCTGAGCAGAGGGGCAGGATCTGCTCCCGCCACCCACTGGAATGCTGTTCCTAACGCAGTGCGGCCCGCAGCCGCGTACCGGGAGTTCTGACCGGCACAGGGAAGCCAGGATGGACCCGGCGGGGAGGGCCGGAGATTCGTCTGGTGCAAATGGGCCGCACCGCCTCCGGGTCCCACTGCCGGTCCTGGCGATCTTTTGCTACTTCTTTGTAAACTATCGGATGCAAGTTAATTAGACACTCAGATTTTAAAATGTCTAACTTGATTAAACTGCTATGTAACCAGTTAAAATTAAACGGACTGCATTATCGTGTCATATGACTCTACCATCTGGCTTTCCCCAAATGCAGACACTAAATGACTCTGCTTTTCATTAATTATTGTCAGTTCTGTTCTTTTATTGTCATCTGGTCACGGAACAATAAAATTATCAGGATTCTCAGTACAACTTCTTTGTCTACCTTTTCATTCTTAGATCTGTTAACCATAGGTTTTTGTCTTCCTCTATCTACTTCTTAAAATCCAAGACAGTTGTTACTATGACTGTTCCATCCTTTTTTTGTCTTTCTTTCTTCTTTTATTTATGTCTCAGTATGATTTATAGATGCTTTTCGTTTTACTTTGCATCACCCAGGTTCTGACAGTCCTGGGTCCCAGCAGTGGAGCCGGATCCTACCAGGAATGACAGCCAGCCCGGGGTACCAGCCCTGCTGCTGTCCCCGTGGCATCACTGGGCAGGATGGGCTCCGCGGGGAGGAAGGAACGCAGCCGGGCTCCCCGCTGCTGCTCAGCACAGTTGTGATGGGGCACAGCCCGCTGGATGCTTCTGGGGCTGCAGGGAGTGGCTGGACCACGTGCAAGGGGCAAGTGAGGCCTGACAGAGCCTGTGTCTTATTCCCCCATTTTCCCCAGTGCTGGTGGCAGGATGACAGAGGGCTTCAGATCCCCGTAGCACATGCTCAGGCTACACAGAAGCTGTGCACACTGACAGCATGGAGTAAGGCTGCTGGATCCAGCCTCACACGGCGTAGGAGCCACCATCCGTATAGCGGAGCAGGCGCTGTGCTTTATTCCCCCATAGTAAGAGGACTGTGGCAGTGTGTGTAGTTCAGTTCCACAAAAACCGCCAGAAGGCAACTAAAGAGATTTCCTGCCATTTGTTTCTTCCAGCCAACATTGCTGTATTTCAGGGAAAGTGATGTGTAATAAAAGCAGCTACCAACAGTGTAAGAAAAAATATCTTTGTTATTATGAATACATCATAAAATCACAGTCATCTTATACACATTTTAGTATTTCATATATAAATAAAGTGAACAGTATAGTTATTGGAATGTGTAATAGGAACAAACATACGGATTTTAATGTGAAATTAAGAGACTTGGACCCCACCCCCATCTTTTGTTGCTGCTCTGGGACTTGGCATATTAACTTTGAAACACTTCTAGGAAGAAGGCTATGTAAGCTGTGATGCCAATTATAGCTCCAGGCATTACCCTAATTCCATTTCCAATCAATTTTCCTCTTCTTTTTGTGATTTAGTATGACTATTTAAAAATTCTTTCGTGCCAGAATTACAGCTTTGCAAGTAAGACTAAACCTGTATGTACTTGGCACATTGTTGAAAGAAAACATTTTTGAAATTCATGATTTTGTTAATCCCATTAACAATCAACATTTTACCACCACTACACACTTTTCCAAATGTTTCCATTAAATATATTTCTAATATTAATAAAATAACAAAGTCTTTATTATCCTTCTGCTTATAACCTGATGTCTCAACATCAAAATAATATTTATTTCTAATAAAATTATACATAGTATTTATATGAAACAAAGTTGTCATGTGCATGAGCCTAGTAATGAGACTAGACACGAATGTAGAAGTTTCTGCTTTCTTGTTTTGGATACTTGGGAAAGTTTGTTATTTTTGGAGCCACAGAGTAATAAATAATTTGAAAGGTAATGACTTCTCTGGCTACACCATAATGAAGCTTAAGATTGGAAACGGTTCCTCTGTCCTGGCTTTATCAAACGTTGGGTATGCTGAAGAAAATGTCACTTTTCTGAGTGTCTTTATGTGTTCATCCAGAAATCTTAATGAAATGTTGCTGATACAATGTGTTACAAAAGTTATCATACCGTTAATCAGAAATGAGAAAGGTCTATGCAAAGATCGTAGCTGGATGCAGACCGGAGGCTGACCCTTCCCTGCCAGCTGTTCTCAGAGGGGCTCTCCCTGCTGCAGGAACTGCTGTGCCATGTTGGGTGAACTTGTCTTTACCACAGTGTCCGCTTTGTTACTGGGACTAGAACAGCTTTGGAGCAGGAAGTCTGGACTGAGGAGGGTGAAAGACAAGGACAAACCCAAGGAGCACTTTCTGTCACCTTTTTTTTATGGAGTAAACTCATCTGTTGGAAACTCAGCTCTAGGCTGTGAAAGCCAGTGATGGTGACTCCAGAAAGCGAAGACACGGAGGTTTCCATTCAGAAAGGCAGGTAAACATGTGCTATATTTATAGTCATGAATCTGTAGAGCAGCTTTCTGTACTTAGAGCGAAGCTTGTGTTTTGTCAACTTCTCTGGTCCAGTGTCGGAATTTTCCTTCACTGCATACTTAAGGACAGCAGAGCAATTTCTACCTCCCCCTGAATTTGACAGTCAAATTGTGGGAACTCCTCATTTGGTATGTTTCTATATTTGAAAAAGCAGAGCTTAGAACTAAAATAAGTGCCTTTTTTAGAATGTATCATCTTGTGGGCAGGGGGCAATAGAATCTAGCTGATATGTAGGGAGTGGCTCATCTAACGAAAATTATGTCATTTTGTAAGTGATGGTCAAAAATCTGCCACTACTAATTCTCTAGTGGGAACCATCTGACCCAGCAGGTGATGGAGTGTAGTGGTAACCATATGCAAGAGTTACATAATCTGCAAGATTTAAAAATACAACATTTGACACTGAACAAATTTAGTTAAAATTGCATGTTCATAAATGATGTGATTTATGCTCAGTTGCCTGCTTGAAATCAAGAAAATATGATATAAAATCTTCTGTTTATGCTGTCTTTGTGGTTTCTTTCAGCCTGCTGCATAGAAGATCATCCCTCTTTTGGCAACAGGTTCCTTCCTCAAGTCTCCCTTAAGATGTGGTTCACAAGTCTACTTGGATCTGCAGCTGCTGGCAGAACTCCATCCAAACAGAGGAGAAGCCCAAGGACCACAGGGGAAGACCACTATCTTTTTTTTCAGCTATCCCCGTGACTCAGACATTGCTTTGTAAATACTGATACAGACATAATGTGAAGAAGGAGTACAGAATATTCATGTTCTTAAAAGTTAATGCCCTTGCTCATGGCTTAGTGATAGCAAGAAGTTAGGAAACAGCTACAGGAATGAATACATCCTCTTAAGATGATACACAACAGACATGAAAGGTCTAGAGAGTGAGCTGTTTACACAGCATGACCTGCACTGGTGGTGTTGGGATTACACCAACTATCTTTTGGCCCAGAGAACATGGAAGGGAATCCAAACCTTTATGTGTTATCTGAAAAGGCCCTGCTTATATTTTTATCTGTATTTATTCTATTAGAACATGCAAGCTCTGAAAAACATGGCAAAATAACAAGATTTTCTTTGCATTTGTAACGTGGACATCACTGAGCACTAAACATACGGTAGAAGTAGCAGCTACACGGATAAAACATTGAAATTTTGTGCTTAATATACTCCTTTGTATTCCAAGCATGGTAAAGTCCTCAGCAGCTGTGGTAGTCCAAAAGAAATGGCAACATACATCATCCATGAGGTATGGTCTATCTTGTGCATCCAATTTTCCAGTGTAAATAAAGGGCACTCCCTTTTATCCCCATTCACAAATACAGGATCCCATGTGCAGTACCTCACTTAGCCATCCTTGTACCAGTTGAAATGTTTTGTCATGTGCACTCCTGCACCTCCTCATACTCCTTATATACCCAGCCAAGTACACTGCCACTCTGTGTTCCAGTTCGGTGAAAGACGTTTAGGTTGATCTCATGCAGCAGAGGAACAAAACAGATGGAAGCTCTTTGCAAATATGTGGCCTCTCTCTGGTGTCGATTTCACTCAGACTTCAGAATTTCACCAAGGAAGACATGAAACTGCAGGAGGTCAGAATTTGCTCTTTCTGCAAGGCTGGGATTGATTTTGTGCTTGCCAATAAGCCTGCCTGATTAATTTATGATTGGTTTTCCTGTTTTAAACATCCCCTTTTATATTGCTCATCTTTGTGTAGTGTATTCAACATGAATATGTTGAGAAAGGAAACTGGCCTTCACACTGAGCAGTGGGACAATGGTAATGAAAAAGTAGTATTACTTTAGGACGAACATCTTCTGACTCTCTTTGAATGATACTCTAGCAACACAATGCCTAATAGTTTCCAGATCAAGCAGCAGCACCCTTGTATCACTGCTTCACCATATTTTTTTTTGCCTTTTTCTGCCACAATGGGGCATAATAGAAGACAATATCTCACTTACAGATGACTTCTGCTGTGAAACAGGGATCCACTTCTCAGACTTTCCTAAGCCTGGGGACAGTAGCCAGAAACTTGACTTCAGTGGTATAATATATTTGCATTTATAAAGTAACTGTGGACCAAGGTTTTCAATATTGACATCATTCAGGGATGATGTTCAGCTACCCCTCTGTCCCTGGCAAGATTTGAGTACTGGGTCATTTGGAAATAGAATGCAAGGTAGGCAGATGGAATGCTGTGGTCTGCATTATTAGCTAGAGCATGCCTTAGTCATATTATATACTAAGAAGGTTTTCTTGATAGTATAGATGCAATGCACAGTGCAGGCTTTGACGGTATGGAATTACTGCAAGGAGGCTACCATGAACCAGGAAAGCTACAGTACAGGCAGCATGGTTCAGAAAAAGCAGAAAGAAAACTGGGAAATAATATATATATATATATATTACATTACATTGTCAGTGCATCTTTTATATTGAAGAATTCTAAAGGGGCCTTATTTTTCAGTAGGCATAGCTAAGGATGGTCTGCCTTCTGTATCCTGGAGTTTCTGGGTGCTGCCCGTGGTTTGTAGTCTTCTCCAGATCCAAAATCTACTGTGTCATGATAGTTTGTAAATTCCTGAGGTAATGGAAATTCCTCTGTTGATGAATGAGTCCTGTGTCCAAACACTCTTTCTTGCAGCTCAGCGATGTCATTTCTGATGTCTGCCATCATCAGCAACAGGAAATCAAATGAACCTGGTGGGCCCTGCAGACACAACGCACGGTCATTAATAACAAACCACCTTGCTCTTACAGTTTACAAACTGCTTGATAGAATTAGTCTTGCAGGGACAGTTCAGTAAAATACTTCTTCGTATCAATTGCCAAAAGTTATTGGTCTGTTTTTTAACCAACTGGCTCAAGAAACAATTTTCAAAAGAATCAAATGTTTTTGCAGACAGAGCCTACATTTACAAGACACTCAGCCCTTTCGTCACCTAGCAATTCCTTTGCTGCATCTGTTTCCTAAGAGTAGCCTGATGGGACCTCATGGGAACAGATGACATAAATCTTGCTTCCATGTCTTGTTTCTTGTTAAACTGACAGAAATTACATTCTTAGAATGACTAAACAATACATTTTTTAAAAGACTTCTGTTCTTTTCAATATGGTAATCTCGCTGCTGTCCATCACTTAGTAAATATATTGATAATTACAATGCAGAGACTATCTAATTTTAGCTGACTTCAGATTAAACTAAACTGTTTAATACTGAGGGCACATTGATGGGCACACTCTTAAAAATCCACTTCACCTATAAGAAAATACCATAAGAAGTAAATCCATAGAACAATCATCTCATTCCAACCTCCCTACCATGGGCATGGACCAGGTTGCTCAAAGACCCATCCAGCCTGGCCTTGAACACTTCCAGGGATGAGGAATTCACAGATTCTCTGGGCAACCTGTACCAGTGTCTCACCACCTCACAGTAAAGGATTCCTTCCCAATGTCCAATCTAAGCCTACTCTCTTTCACTTTGAGACCATTTCCCCTTGTCCTGTCACTACAAGCTCTTGTAAGAAGTCCCTCTCCATTTTTCTTGTAGGCCCCTTCAGGTACTGGAAGGCTGCAGTTAGGTCAGCCCGATGCCTTACTTTTTCCAGGCTGAAAAATCCCAATTTTCTCAGCCTTTCCTCATAGCAGAGGTGCTCCATCCCTCTAAACAACTGGGTAACCTCCTCTGGACTCACTCCAACAGGACAATGTCCTTCCTGTGCTGGGGACCCCAGATGTTTTTAAGCAATTTCAGCTGGAAACAGATTGTCAATACTCATCCTTCTTCTGATGACTGACTCAAAGTCTATGGCTTCCCAAATCCCAGAGAGATGAGGGGCAGGATTTTAAAAGGTTCCAGGAATCAAACTCCAAATAGGAGGTTGAACTGTGCTAACTAGCACTCTGCATGGGCTCTCATGTCTTCTGAGGATGTTCCAGCACTGTTGTAGAGCAGAGGGGTACCTACTGCCTTCAGTCTCATACCAGAGAGGGAAGAGATGTGCAGGCAAAAAAACTTGGATGAAAACAGGTAATTACTTTGTTTCCAATAAAATTTTCTGTGTATGTAAAGTATCTTTGCTCTTGACACAGGAGGGGTTTCTTTAAAACTCTCGGCTGACCTGTTGTTAACAGTCAGCATCACTCTGTTGTGTAAATTCCTCCTGTGAGAAATACTTACAGGTATCCCCTTTGGTCCTGGTGCACCTCGCTCCCCCTGTAATCAATACCATCATGGTTAGTTTGCTGTGACTAAAGGAAACAGAAAAAACCCTACTGTTTGCCTCTGCAGTCTCCCTTATTTAATGTCCCCAGATCAGGAATCACCAGTTGATACTTGTTTGGAAAAAGAAAAGAAAGTGAAGGAAGAATGAAAGGAAATTTTCACTGATTCTAGTGGGAGCAGAATGAGGCACTTCTGATGTTTGTCCTGCACAGTAACAAGCAAAGCAGTGAATAGGAGAAATTCACAAAAGATCCATCTAATGAAAAGGGCTAAAGCATCAAGACTTCCTCAGGAAAAAGCTGAAGTTCTGCAGGGAAAGGAAAGAAAAGTGCTTGACAGCCTGGCAGGATAATTTGCAAGACTTTTGCAATGCAAAACACAAAATAGCAGAAAGATAACTGAAGGGGATGGGACAACAGGATATTTTCATCTTAGCAAAGGAAATGAGATGGTGAAAGGCTTTTTCTACAGGTGTGCAGAGAGACTCTCTAGCAAGCCTTCACTTCACATGTGCATATCTTATGGAAATTAGTACCTCTCCTCACCTTGCTACCATCTCTCCCTGGGGCTCCAGGTGGGCCCTGCAAAAGAAAATAAAGTGTTCACAAGGACATGAGAAGTTGTGGAGCTAAGGCCAATTGTGCAGGGCATGACAGGAGATGCAAATACTGACCACGGGGCCTCGTCTGCCCTGTTTAATATGTGATATGTCTGGAGATGGGCCCATAGGTCCCATGGATCCACGAGGGCCTGGCTGTCCAGGAGGTCCAGGTAACCCAGGAACTCCTTGACTCCCTTTTGGTCCTGGAGCCCCTGTAATCAACAACAAAGGTTACTTTTGCAAGAGCAGGGAAAGTCTTCAGGGCACTTCATCAGTGCAAACAGTGAGGAATGACCATTTTCTGAATGACCCAATTACCTTAACACATCCAAATCCATAACAATACAACCAACACATCTGCATCTGCACATCAGCAGCCCTCTGAGACAACATTATTCCTTGTCACACTAGCTACAAGAGATGATCAATTAAACAATTCAATATTGTGTATACAAAGAATCCAAGTCTGCCACTGCCAGATGGTTAGGGACACAGACTGGGAACTAAAAGAAAAGCAAAAATGTCTCATTTTCACACAAAGAAGAACAAGTCACATCTGAGGAATATCCGATAAAAACAAAGCCTCAGAAAACTCATGGGAATTTTGGGTTGATGGCATCTACATGATCGGCACAAGCAAGCCCTTTCCAATGGTGGGCTGCATCTTTCTTTTGCCCAGTACAGTAGCCAATGTGTTAGGGGCAAAAAGGGGCTCTGTTCTTCCATTTTGCTTCATATCCTTTTCAGTTTCTGCTGGTTCAGCAGAGCATGCTAGTTTTTAGGAAGCATACAGGCATCAAATATATGTATAGCTCAAGAGAAATTCTGTGAAACAAAAACCAGAAAATCAGACACCTCAAACAACATTTGCACAAAATAAAGACCACTGAAGTGTCACTAGCTGAAATGCTTTATGATTAGAGGGAAAAGCACTTTTCTTCATACTGAGGGCACGCGAAAGGCACAGAGAATGAAAGGCAGAGAATAAAAAGAGTTCAGCAGGACAGAATATGTACAGTTAGGATTTTCAAAAGGAGACAACCCAAGTTCAGTGATAACTCTCTGGGACTGCTCCTGTCCGGGCAGCGGAGGAGATGATTTTAGGGTGAGCAGAGTTCTACAGCACCTCGGACAGCTCATTCGTGTTAAAAACTGATGGGTGGAAGACCTGCAGGGTCAGGCCTACCTTGGAGGGATTGCAAGATGACGCACTGTACCCTTCAGAGTCTGACGCAGAACCTCTGTCCTTGCACTTACAATATATTGTAGACTGAAAGTACTCATTCTCCAAGAAAATGAGATAAAGACTCCAAAAACAAAGCAAGACTGCAAAAGGGGGTACAAACGCGAGGGAAGGGGAGGTTCGGGGCAAGGTGGGTTGGAAAGAGAGTGGAGGGAGGGAGCAGTTTAATAGGGAATAAAATCCTCATAAGAAATATATGCTAGTTCTGTGTAAGAATCTTTCTGAAATCCAGCACAATGCTAAAATTCCTTGGATTTACTGCTAACCCAAAATTAGATTTCCAAAGTTTTTTGTACAGTTGGCTGCCAGTTTCAAGGTGTCTGGCTTAAGTTAGAACTTTAGAAACCCTCTATTTTTCACAGTGCTTCAATCTATACCTTAGCAAAGAAGGTGTGAGTAGAGTTATACTTTTCATATTTCTTTGAATCTGAACACAACATAAAACCAACAGATGAATCCTTGCAGAACCAGATGAGGAAAAATAAAACAGTTGGCACAAACCCCCACAAACTGAAAGCATGTTTTCTGCTTTACCATTGACAGTGAGATAAAGCAATATATATTCCCAAAATGAAATAATGTTTTAAGACAATGCTAAAATACAGGAAATGACAACCGAAGCAGGTGAGATATCCCAGTGAGAGGGAGAAATTTAACAGATATGGGACAAACACAGCTTGGACGCCAAGAAACACACGAAGACACAGTGGATGATGTTAGACAGATGGCAGAGGCTGACCATAACAACCAGAAAGTTTTTGTTTTCAAATTTAGCACAAATGCAAATATAATAGTACCAATCAAAATGTGAAACACTGTATCACACTGAAAGACTGAAGCTTATTATTTTTATTCTTAGCACTATTGAACATTTCTATCCCTCTGGTCTGTATCTTACCTGGAGGGCCTTGTTGGCCAGGCTGACCTGGGGGGCCAGGGATATATGCATTAGATGCAAGCACTTTTTCACCAGTGATTTGCTTGCTAAGATCTGCAGCATTATTTGGTAGCAAAGCAACCTGCCAAAACCAAAAATCATTGTAAGACCTTTGTTGTTCAGCTGGATAAATTCCATTCTTAGTTAAACTTTCACGAGAACAAAGAGCCCATTTAAATATTTCAGGAAAATATAAAGTGTTTAATCATATCTTTCATTGAAATCATCAGGGAAAA
>VYXB01002517.1:152864-219861 GCA_013397135.1 Pachyramphus minor
TCAGGGAAAAAAAAATGTTACTTTGTGAGTCTGTTCACTTTTCAAGTCACTGTGGAAACACTGCCAGCCAATCGAATGGAGGACAGGAAAAATTCCGGAGAGATACAGCGACAAGTTCTGAAACACCTAAGTCTCAAAACTGCTTGGATCTTCTCAAGAAGCCTGTTTCTCCTTATTTGAAGTTTCCTCTATTCATTTACTGTCCCTTTCTCAGGTCAACATTTGTTTAGATATTTAAGTTGTCAGTTGCTGCACAAGCCACTGACTTTCTATTGGTTTCAATGAGAACCCCAAATCTTTAGTGGATCCGGCCCTGTAACCATACTATTTAACCCAATAGATGTCTGGATCTTCTCTGCATAGAGACACAAGATAAAGTAGGTGAGAATGCAAGAAAAAATGCACATTATAGTCTAAAGTGTCATTATTCATTACATGTTTAATTATCTATGAAAAATTAATCTGTCCAGATTGAACATACTTAATAATTAAATTTTAAATAAATTAATTAAATATTTAGAAAAATATACAAATGTTAATCTCTCAACAGGCAGCTGAAGGGAGATGACAAGCCAGGAGGCTGGTCTGCAGAGAGGAAAGAAGTTTATTAGTGGTGAGCAGCTGCATGTAGAGTTGGGGATTTTGCTCTGCCAAATGGAACTGAAGAGCTGTTTCACCAGAACAGACCTATTTCTGGGTGAATTTTGTTGTTCCTTGAAGGAATTTGGCTCACTGGATAATTTGATACTGAATTCTGCAATATTTGCCTGGGAGATAAATAAAATACATGATGACTCCTACTATCTGACAATGCTTTTCATCGGCTATTTGGAATTCCCTGAACTGGGCTGTTCTGAAGACTCCTACTTGTTTCTGTAATTATTTGATATACATTCTCCTGTCATTACTGCAAACCTAATGTTTGTAATGCACAAGAAAAAACCCCCAATGCTATGCACTTTCAATACCTACTGTAACTCTGGCAAACAAGTTGTTACTTACAGAATGCAACTTAAGAGCAGCGAGTGCTGCTTGCAGTTTGGAGTTGGATGCACAGAACAATTCTGCAGGAAAAAACTCAGGAAAAAAAGGGAGCTAGAAATGCTGATGTTCTGGTGGCACTTCTGAAACACCAGTTTGATTATTGAGGCTGGAATTCAAAATGCAATGACAGGAATATTAGCATTTATTAGCCGTTTGTTACTACATTTGTTGTTTTGGAAAGCACTGCAGTTCCAAAGACATGATGACTGCGCTATAGGCAAAGCAAGCATCATGATTTAAGTCCTACAAGAATTTGGTGGATTTACTCCATTCCCATAGAAATCAGTGGCTAGATGAGGTCAACACTTCGCACAGTGTGTTTCCTAAATGCTCACTCATATGTATCTGCTCACACAGAAAATGGAGATCCAGCACACCTACGTCTCTGGGGTGAGGTGTCATCTTTGGTTTTCCAGAGAAAAATGTCTGCTTTTTTTACCAGTGACCCTGAAGCTTTCTCAGCCAACACCCCAGACCTGGCAGCACAGATTGAAGTGAGGGGCTACTGAAGATTAAGGGCTACTCCATGGCTCACAGCATCTTACACCTGGAGCTGAAAAGGAAAATTCAGTAGTTAAGGGCTGACAGAGCCACACTGGCCAGGGATTGGCATGGGAAGCTCCAGTGGCTCTGGTCAGCAAGTTTTGTGTACTGGAGGCATGCCCACTCTGTCAGAGAAGGTTCCTGGCTGGATACAAATGGAAGGGCTCCAAGGACCATCATGCTGCAAAACTTCCATTACATGACACAAATCAACCAAGGGTTCTGCAGTGCCAATGCTGCCATGCCAAAACTGAGACACAGAGATAAATCCTGTGGCCACCTGAGAGCATTATATTTTTCAAGCAGTTTTTGTGAGAACATTTTCAGTAAGTGTTTCTCCTTAGGAGTGGCCACTGCTGGGTGACAGATTAATTGAAGTCCTCTTTTGAGCTTGTGCGTATATTTCTCAACAGATCTCATTCTGGGGACCTATCCCAGTGGAGAAATAGATGTCACTTAGTACATAGACTCTGCCATGAATATTCTCCACGTTATATTGCAAATAGGCAGGCTGGAGTAAAAAGGTATATGTAGTCATGAAGACTCATTGGGAAGAGGATTTGGAAGTGTATTCTTTTCTATTGCTTAAATATTGACTTGTTTCTGCCAGCAAGGCTGTTGTAACAACTGAGCATGTAAAAAAACAATCACATAGCTGCTGTGAAAGCATCTACACATGCTTCCCCACTGAGTCAGCTGGACTTGAGGCATACACTTGGAGTGCCAAAATACCCAGGCTCTGGTCTAGCTCACTACTCTTTGATATCTTCTGGACAGCAAATGGTTGTTAAATGCACCAGAGCCAAACCATGTGTTTTTGATGTTGACTCACATCCTCTTAGGGATTGGCTATACTCACTAGCCTAATTTGTTTTACTTTTTAACTGAACCGGGATCCTGGTCCAGGGTGACCTTGGCTTTCTCCATCAACAGCTCCAAATCTGAACGGCCCTTGGAAAATAATTTTTTTGTTCCATGTGCATGCAAGTATTAGTGAGGGTAAATTTTAAAGGAAGACTGTTCTAGAAACAAGACTCTCCTACGCTGTGTTGCATGCTGCATCTGGAGTTTTGGGTATTTTCTAGGGAATCTGTGGCTTAGACAAATTTTGTCAGTGCTTGACAGGAGTGATGTGGAACATGGCTTTCTAATTAAGATGTGTAAACACATCTGTGCAATAGAATCCAGCTTACTTGATTTTTAAAAAAGAATTCTTGGCTGTCTGTCAACATGTCAGGTATCTTTCCCCCAGTTTTTCAGCTTTTCACTCTTCTTCCTTCCATCAAGGTCTGAGATCAATGCAGGATTGCCCATGGACCTCTAACATGTCGGGACAGAGCAGCTCACAGGCTTTTCTGCTAACCACAATCTTGAATAAAGTTCATAAAATCTGAAAGCCTTAACCACAAGACTGAAGACTCATTCCATAAACTGTCTCCTTTGCAGACAGAAATGACGTTTTCCATGCAAAACAGAACAATGTCAACCACAGCTATTGAGAGATGTCCTCCCCAGAAGAACTCAACCATGGGGAGAAGTGGGTGAAACACATGGGTTGATGTCTCTCTGGATAGAGAACTAGTACTGGGTCAAGTCTCCTCTCACCATGGACAAAATCTCTCCTCTCTCTGCTGTAAAATTGCTGAGGGTATTGGTGACCTTCTCTTCCAGCTCTGTCTGTGTGTGGCAGAACCCAGTGGGCTCCCTCTGAGGATACCAAATAGATCGAGTCTCAATAGAAAGATACTGGGGGAAAAATTAAGCTATATACTATGAGAGGACAGCTATGAAGTAAGAGTGAGCTGGTTAGTTTGGCCACAGCTACTATACAGGTGCCCACAGTGACAGGTATCAATGGCCTGAACACAGGCTTCTAACATTTTGACAGTGGAAGTTAAGACAGAAAACTTTCCATTAATTCAATCAGTCAGTTCTTGCACCGAACAAAGTGACCAATAGTGTGACCCCAGATCCCTCCCTGGAGGTCAGTGTGAGTCTGTTCATCATCACAGAGAGTGGCTGGAGAAACAGCCATGCAAAAAGCATGGAACCTTTTCTAACCTCCGTGCTACCATTTGTTTCAAAAACAGAATTTCCATCACACATGAGATTCTGTCACTTGCACATTTGTCTTCATGCTGATCCAGAAGGAAAACATGACATTTTGAGATTTTTGAGATGAAGAGTATCTCTAACCTCAATGAATTTCATTTTAGTGAAACAGATTTCTTTCTTCCTAAAATTGGAGGAATAACATTAAATGCAACAAGCGAATACACCAAATTGTGTTTTGACACAGTGAAATGAAATGAGTACCCTGGGTGAAATAATTACATCCTGTCAGCATGAATTGCTGAGAATATTCCTGCAGAACATTTCAATTTGAAGGAATCTGAATGTTCAAAGGAGATGTCACCATAAAAGGCGTTACACCTTTATCCCTGCGCTTGGCTCTCCAGATCTGAGGCTGGGTCCTTGGGTTATTTCAATCCTAACTCAAATGTAAAAGGAGGCCACATATAGGAGCAATTAAAGGCCAGGGGAAGTTTCTAAATTCACTATACTCCACTTATAAGAAGAAAAGTGAAAACAAAAAAGGTTTGGGACTGAGGGCTTTTCTTTTTTAAAAGAAGAGTGATGTTTCAAGCTAGTGATGTTTCCATTTAGCCCCACACCTAAGAAAGCAAGAATCCTGTATCAGCACCCCATTAATGCAAAATCATATTCCTACATCTACAGAATGTCTTGCACTTGCTGACTCTGAAGGTGGATCAAGTCCAAAATCCCCTGCATCCAGAGTGAATGAAAAGCTTAGGCCAGCACAGATTGCCAAGAAACCTGGGCTCAGCCTGGGATAGGTGTTTGCCAGACTCTGTTACCACAAGTTTGGTCAGACAGGTCCATGAACTTGGGTTGCAATCGGCATACAATCCATACAGAAGTATAAGGAAGAGATGGCATTCTTACATGATTTTAAAATATATTGCAATCCTCGTTATGGATACAAGAACCACATGTCAGTGACAGCTCCAAACACTTAAATTTAATCTCAGTTGTTGTAAAACATGCAGGTCTGGTAAAGACATGGTTGATCAGTGTTCATACCTTTTGCTTCAGCTGTAAAACCGTCTGCTTTATTTGATGAAATTCCTTACAAGAGGCACAGCATGTCCCCGGTTTCGCCACATTTTCAGATTTCTCTGGAAGTCCAGCTGAAAGAAAGCAGTTTCCAATATAAATATGAAGATCTAAAGCAAAGAAGTTCATAAAGTGACTGCAAGAGCAACTTGAAGGCTGTTACATTTCCCCAGACTGTGAAAAAAGAAGAGAATCTTGCCATTATTAAATCTTCTATGAATTCCTATGGAAGGCTGAGAAACTTTGCAGGGACAGCTCTAAGCTCATTTTTGAAGCAGCTGTTTTCAGTTAATAGTCTCCAAAGAATTCATTTTTTTAATACCTGGAAAAGTTTACACCCCTTCTTTTATCTTTTTGTTTAGGGTAGACTAACCCCATAGATCTGAACCAATTTACAGTCCCCTGAAGGGCAAATTTTCATATGCTATAAATTACAGTAAAATCCCTCACAATATGGTCATTTTGTTCACTTTACACAAACTACTCTTTATCATTGTGGGTTATTCTCCATGCATGGAATCAGGCTGAGCAGAGATGGGGGTTGAGATTAATGACAGGGATTTAAACCCACACAAGAGAAAGGGTCACATCTGTTGATACTATGCATGAATGGGATCTTTTCAGGAATCCATTAAATGATTCAAACTGTAAGAGATATTGCAAATGTTACTTTTGTCCTTTTCCCTGTCCCATACACAGTCAAGCACTTCTGCATTGCAAACAAACAAGCATTGTTGTAACAGATGTCTGCTTAAAAAGAAATCTGGTCTCCAAACCACAGGGTGACACATACTGGCAAATTCTGGGTGAACTTTTTGCCACTTTGATGCTGAGAAGCATCGAGTGGCTCTGCATATAGTGTGTGGCCCCGTACGATGTTACCTGGATGGGTTATCAGGCACGTTTGAAGTCTGACCTTTCAGAGCATGTCCTGGAATGGAACAACTCTTCAGGTGCTCCTGGTTAAAGCCAGGAAATCTTAAAGCCAGGAAATCTTCAAAATATTCCAGGAGGATCAACTGCAACGTGCTTAGGTATTGTGTTATACTTCCCATTTGGGCACACACTTAAGTGACCTTCATCTTTTCGGAAATGTGTATTGATTCTGAAAACATCTGCATCTTTTTAAATACACCCAGAAGTTTCTAATACTAAAGATATTATGTAGCACTTGTCTTTATAGGGTCCAATAAGGAAGAATCTGATAGTTATCTATGGACCACCTATGCACAAATTTAGGGAATGTTTTTTGGTACTTTTAGTCCATTGGGTGTAATGACACTTCAGGTATGCTTGCTTTTAGAAGAGAAAGATTTATTTCTTTTATCTCCTAGTCAGGTAGGAGAGGGCTGTGAGAGTAAGACACTAGAATGACCAGAAGCATTAAGACTGATATGAATACTGAACTGATCAGAAGATTGGGAGGCAAAGGCTTGAACGTTTGCCCCACTCATCAACTCCCTGTACCCACAGCTGCACTCTGACAGCACTGCAATATTATATATATTATTTGCCATTTTTGTGGCAGCAAGCACACCGTACTGTTTGAGCTTCACAGCCCTTTCTGATAACACAGGCTTGATACCTGAACAGCTTTCTGTGCAGTGTTCAGGTGGCTCTAAGATTTAAGGCCAGAAGATACTACTTGGTGTTTTCTGATGAACTCCATATAGCATAGAATAAAATTTCATCAAATCAAGCTACACTGAATCCCAGTCTATTTGGCAAAAAGATCTCCCAGAAGAACTCTAGCATTTGTATATAGATAAGGTAAGATACCTGAAAACACAACATTTGCTGCCTTCCTTCCTCTCTGCTGTATTCATAACGCTAATCATTTTGCCTTTGACTCCCTCCAAAGCCTCTTTGCCCATAAACCTTTCTCTGGTAGATTAAATAATCTGCACCATGCAGGGCTTTTTTTCCTTAACAAGGAATTGATGTGCTTTAATCAAGATGCATATTGACATTTCTATAAAATAAATTTCCTCTTGACCAGGAGTCAGTTTTGTGGGGTTTTTCTTCC
Source organism: Pachyramphus minor (assembly GCA_013397135.1). Taxonomy (NCBI): domain Eukaryota; kingdom Metazoa; phylum Chordata; class Aves; order Passeriformes; family Tyrannidae; genus Pachyramphus; species Pachyramphus minor. Next base: position 159,616 of record VYXB01002517.1, read on the forward strand.
CTCTCCAATTTTTTATCTTCCTTTTAAAAAAACCCACAGTGTCTTGACATGTCCATTTTTGGACATGTGTAGGATTTGCAGATACACGTATATAGAATGGTTAGGGGAAAAAAAGCCCTTTTTTTTTTTTTTTCTTTTCAAAAGCCGATAAAGTCTGTGTTTGGTACTAGTCTCAACCAAAATTTCTTTTAATAGCTATCTTACCAAATTAGTTCTGTCACATTGTGTTAAGAAATGTTGCTGAAAGCAACATACAGTCATAGGGAGAAACTGCCAGAGTCTCTGCTATTTGAAACCTAATGCAATCCCACTAGAATCAGTGGAATTATGAGCAGATTAGGAAGCGGTGAATTTGGCCTTGTGCTTCATTATGAAAGCCAGTTTATCTTCCAGAAGGATGCGGCACACGGGGCTGACAAGTACAGATAAAACAGGGCTGTAACAATCCATGGAGATGAATGCTGGGGGGATCAGCAAATGTTTGGGAAATATCATACCAGTGAGATTTCTGCAAATCCGGTTGGATTGACTTGTTGGAGGAAGAAGTCCAACATCCTCATACAAGCAAGCGTGAGCTGCATCCCAGGAGAGAGGTGGAATCCCCCTAACTCATACCAGACAGAGGTGATGATTTGCCCAGGGAAGGAGTCATCCATCAGACATTCACTCTACCCACATGCAATCCTGTGTCAGGACCAGACTATGAGTAAAGCCAGAATAAAGCATGGATAAAGCCAGAAGCCACCTAGGACAGGCCAGAGGGGGCAGGAAGCCATTAGATGGAGCCACCCACGCATGGTGCAGAAACAGAGATTGCCTACCATGGCCAGTTTGACCAGCACCTGAGCAAGGCACTTACAGAGCCTGTTTCCATTGCACAGACCTATACCAGGAAACTAAAGTTATTTGGAGAAGGCTTAAACCTGCCTCATTTTATGAAGGCTTTCCAAAGCATGAAGTCTAGCTCAAACATGATACTGCTGTCCTGAAGGGGGTCCTTTAATCTTGGTGAGATACTGGTGAGGCCTGTGGCACCTTTAGTTAAGAGATCTGCTCAGGGAAGTGGTGTGTTTGCTTCCCATATGCTCGGAGACTCTGCCTTGCTGATGCTGGAAGAGAAGGAGATGCTGGCAGGGCAGAGCTCTGCGGGAGCCCTGCTGCGGGCGGTCTGTGCATGGAGGCTGTGGAGTCGATCATCTGTGTTGTATTATCTGGGCTCAGCCTGCTGAGATGGTTTCATTTGCCTACTTCTGCGCGGGCGACTGTATTGTCTCCATCAAATGCAATGTGACTGTGGATGCAGTAAAAATGCTCCCTATTCTTCTGTCCACGAACCAACACTGAGCTCTCAGTCAAGCCACTTACAGAGCCAAAAAAGTGTCTGAATTGCAGCCTTCAGGTGGGGAACAATAAAAACATGAGTATGATCTCTCTGCAAACATGCAACATTGTTAGAGATGGAGAGGGGTACATGTGCTTTTGTGTCCCACATTGAATATTAAAATAAAATTAGAGTGTACCAGCTACTATGAAAAGCAAATCATCTGTTCATTTGGAAGTCGCTCAGGCCCAGATGCGGTGCAGGGCTGGGATTTACCACGGGGTGGTGCATTGCTACAGCTGGTTTCTCATGAAACCCTTTCCTTTGGAATGAGTTACGGACTCAAGTCCTGTGAAATAGAGATGGCCAACTTCTCTCTCATTTTCAGAGGTCTGAAAATTAGTACCATTAACGTGGAGTACTGCGGGGTAACTGAGCAGAAAGCATCCTTCTCTGCTTCACACAGATGATTTGGGAACTGTCTCAAGAGATGGTGGGTGTTCCGTTGCAGATTAACAACTGGAAGTGACATTTTTATGTGCCATGCACATGCAGTGTAAAATTGGTGTTTTTCAAATATTAGAATTATTTCCACAGCCTTGAATATTTGAATGGCTGGTTATCCTGAATGCTTTGGGCATTACTCTATCAGGAAATTTGAACTACCCAGAGGAAAAGTTAAATAAAACCCCCCTATTCTTAGGGAGATTATGGAAGTAATATCTCTTTCCTTTATGATCCATGCACATACACTTGCAAGGAAAAAAGAAACATTTGAAAATTACCAGGAACAATTACAGTTAGTGGAGTGGCTCCAGTTACACATTTTCAGAGGAAAATCAAAATTATAAACTGCTCTGGCCATCCAGTGGGATTTGGAGCACTCTATGATACCATGTTCAGGCATTAACAGATGAACCTATTGTAAGTCGCCATTAATCAAAAGATGTTGGGTCTTTTTTCCAGAGCCCAGAATGTTTGCTCCCTCCTTTCTTTTTAAATTTTCGTATTGGTATTTAATCTTCAGTACTGTCAATGCTGTAATTTAATAACTGGGATGAGGTCAAAACCTTTAAAATCACTTATGCACAGAACATGTATATCCTTTGATACCATCAGTGAAATGAAAGCTCTCACTTCTGCCCCTTTCTCATTACATATAATTTTCTTAAAAATTAAATTAAAATAAAAAAAATCTGACTACAGTCACACAAACTAATTGCAGGTCAGCAGAATTCAGTGTTACCCAATGTAATTTAGAAAGTGATTTAAGCAAAGCTTGAAGTGTGATTTGAACTTCCAGACACACCTTTTCTGAGCCTCTGAGTGCCAAGGGGCACTAACCACTCAACCCAGGGCCATTTGCTAATCTCAAATGTAGGCATGTAGATACAAATTAAAGTTACTGAAATTATTTAAATAATGAAGGTTTGTCAGGGTCATCATCTGGTAATTTTTTCCCCCCTGTGTCTCCTGAGCTCTGGGCCACAAAATAGATTTAATTCAGGTTGGTGTGGGAGCAAAATATGTCTTTTTAGCATCTGGATCCAGCAGAAACTGAAGCTGTAATGCCAAATTTCACTGTTCAGCCATCCTGCCTCTCCAGGGGAAGATTCTTTCCACATCCTTCAATGCAATTGTGTGTTGGAGCAGAGCATGTGGCAGGACTGCTCCAGAGGTGCTCAGGTGTCCAGTGAGCAGCTCGGATTCTCCGGGTGTATCAGCTACATCCCAGTTTTGGACCCTCAGCTCCAAGTGTAGCGTAGGAAGCAGTTCCTCTTCACCAAAGATCAATCCTTCAGATGTCCCTTAGGGCCAACACATTTAACCTCCAGTAGCCCCTACCTTTATCTCCTTTGGTGCATGTCTTGCCATCCTCCTCCCGGACATAGCCCTCGTGACACTCGCACCTGTAGCTGCCCAAGGTGTTGACACAGATCTGAGAGCACAGAGTCCCATTGCTTGTGGCACACTCATCGATATCTGGGGAGCAGCAAAAGTTTAAAAAGTGTCCTACAGCTGGAGATTTCAGACCTCAAATAACATAAAATTCTTGCTTTAGAGGTATAAAGAGATTTCGTAGTTAAATATAGGAGTAATTGCACCACCATTGGTGCTGTGGGTGCTTGACCATTTCCTTGCATTGAAAAGCTCACAAGCAAAGCTCAGTCTTGAAAACCTTGACTCCCTGGCATGGGAAACTACACAGGGGAGGGCAGGACTAGCCACACAAGGATCACATCTAGATGATCAGTCCTGAATTAGATACTGATCATCTAGACCAAACCCCAAGGATTAATTTTCATGATTAGGCCTGGTTATAATGCTTCAATATTCCATAGATACGGCTCACAACCTGCAGGAGGAATTACAGGAAAAATTACATCAGCTCAACACTTCAAAGTGTTTGAGTCTATGTGTTTTGTTGTAGGTAATACCTCCTAATAATTTCAGGGGAACCCAGATTCCCTAATTCTGTTAAGTAATCCTTAACATAGCTAAAACCCACATTTCTTCTGTAATAATCATTATTATGAGATTAAGAAAAGTTTCAGTTCTAAACTGATTCCTAAAAGACCCAAGGGAACAGGATACATCAGTAACCAGGGATGAGCTCAACATGCATTTCTACCCACCCAGGCAATAAGGCTTCTCTCTGTTCCTGTGCCTCTCCCGATCATAGCGGTACCCAGGGTAGCAAGTGCATAAGACTCGCCCAAAATTATCTGTGCACTGCTGTTCGCAGGGAGCTTCAGCACAGACATCATAGTCTAGGGAGAGAAAAACAAGATTAGGAAAAATTGCGGTGGCAGTAGCTGTATGATACTTTGACACCTCTCTGCTAATTAATATAAAGTTGAGTTGCATTGTTTTTAAGGACTGAAGGGACCTAGATGTAAAACATTCATGAGACATAAGCAAAGAATTATATTAGAATTGTAATTGCTACTCACATCTTTACCGTAGTTAGACTATTTCTTAAAGCTGGATTTTAAGCAAGGGTCACTTTCGCAGTTGGCAGAATTTAGGAATTCTTTTCACAGAAATATTAAATTACTTAAAACTTTTTTTGTTGTTTTCTTCCATGGATTTTTAAGTGCAGATAGCAACATTTTCCTATGCAGAATACTGTGAAAAACCACAAGGCTAATTGCCAAATCCAGGCAGAAAGTATATCACAAGGAAAAGTTAATTAAATCACACAGTAATTGTTCAAAGCCAGTTATAACCTTTCTAGCAAAGAATGCATTGTTACAAAACCATCATCACTCTTAATAACAGCAGCGTGCGGATTAGGGTATGGTAAAATAGCTGTCTGGCTTTGTCAGTGAAATCTCAAAAGACAGAAGTCCCTGTTTGAAACCCAAAGGAAGGCAAATCTGTTTCTGATTTCACGGCTATGTAGCAGCAGAGCTGAAGTCTGGGGAATGGACAGCAGAGCACAACAGAGTCTGATCCACATCCCTGTGCTGCCTGGGACTGGGTTTGGCCTGTGGCATCATGCTGGTGGCAGGGTTGGAGGTAGAGGGGCAGCCCCTGGCTGTGTGTGCAAGGGCTTTGCAGTGCCGTGGGGAACATCTGCCAGGAGAAGCCAGGAGCTGAAGCAGCATGTGGTCTCAAAACCAGCTCAGGCACACTCTGCTGAAGGTCAGGTTTTACACCAAAGCAAGTGGGAGTTTCTGTGCTTGTTCCAGAGAACATCATTCTGCACAGAGCATCCGTATGGCTGTGATCCTCAAGTGATTGAGTGCTGGGGCCACAGCAGAAATACCCTCTTGTGCTCCAGACCAAACATATCTAAACCAAACCTAAGTGGTTCAGCCGAGTTCCCAGCAATGCACTGTGTTTCCATATACACAATTAAAACATAAACTCATTATTACTCACCCTAACGATTAGCAGACACCTCTGGGTACAATGATTGTTCCAAACAATTAAAATGAGCTAATGGATGGTAAAGCAAATGAAACCATATTCTCTCTATGAAATATTAGCACACATGTGTAGCACTGGGGTTAAAAATGACGGTGTGCCAAGGTACAGAAAAGCACCAGATGAGATGTAAAAAGCTGCCACGTCTCTTACAGAGTCCTGAGACAAAAACATAGTATTGTAATGGTGCCAAGCATTTCCTCCCTTCTGCTTGTCACCTTTTGAATAGCAGACATCCTTTCTTTTCTTTTACTTCACAACTGTGTTGACTTTAGATCTTGAAGTCTGAATTCTTGAACTCTTGAAGTGCTGTGGTGGTAAGTGCCAGTGCCAGGATCTCCAGCAGTAACCAGGGTCAAACAGTGCAGGGCTATGGAAAGAAAACATGTCCCTTGCCTTCAAATTGGCCAGTCTGGGGGTCTAATTTGGACTTTTTAGGTGATGCTGGGGCTGTAAATTCCTGTTACATTTGGCACTACTAGCGAGTCCCACATATAAAGCATTGCTGGTGTTTTTCCTGGGCACTGCTGTGACTTCCATTTTCCACTGAAATGAAATCAGAGTGAGAGCGAGCTAGTGTGCCCAGCACAGTGGTGAACACTCCTGCTCCTTAGCCAGTGTACCTATGTAGATGCAGGATTTGACCTGTGCCATGTTTAGCTATTCAGGACAGAGGTAAAATAAATTCTGGCCTCTCTGTGCTTTCATGAACAGATGTGCCCTAAAAAAATCATAAAAAACAGTGCTGAAAGGGACCATCTCCCACTACGAGCAGGATTAGCTACATGTAAACTTTTCCTAGTTTCTTTTTTCCCTCAGGGGCGGATATAGTCCACCATGTAGTCTATTCCCAAGATGAAATACCCTTGCAGGCAGAAAGCTTTTTATACACGTCTAATCCAAAATCCAATGGGCCATTTAGGTCCATTCTTTTTGTCTTCTTCTCTTTGGCCATAAAGAACAGTTTATTTCCCCCCTTGCAGCAAGTTTTCACATACCTAAAAACTGTTATCACCTCTCCCCTCAGCCTCCTTTTCTCTAGACTAAACAATGCCCGTTCTTTTTATCAGTTTCTATTTTGCCATATTTCATGTAACCAGTCTTTAAATATGGTTTTCATGTCCACCTCAGCACAACTTCATCATGACTGTTGCCTCATTTACCTTCATACAAAGCTGGGGAAGGGTCCAGGGGGTATGAATACCCCTGCTGGTGGTCACACATGGTCAACCCAGGTCACACAAGGATTGTGAGCAGGTCCCATGTCACAGAGCTGTGCATCTCCAGGGCTTTTGTACCACATAGCATGACTTGCCTAGAAAGAGCCCTCGCAACTGGGATGAAATTAGGCAAAAGCTGCTGCACCACCTCTGTGTGCTCTGTAGAACTGAGGATGCACATGCCCCTCCCATGTTCAAACCCCTTGTCTGCCGGCTCAGCCTAAGAAATGTGGTTTAAGAACAAATCAAAACCACACAGTGAAGGTCAGGCTGTTCCAAGAAAGAAAAATGCAAAACTGAAAGCAGAATAACAAATGTCTCTACGTGACTTCAGAAATGACAATGCAGTCATTTCTGGGAACAGGAAAGTTGCAACAAGGAAATTTTCAAAAGGCCATTAGTGAGGCAAGAGCAGATCTGATTACAGCTCACCTGCAATAGAGTATTTTGATCTGTGTTCCCCCACAGCCAAGAAACTCATGTAACAAACCAGTGGTAAGGAGGGTGCTCTCCAAAATAAGCTGTCTCATCATACATTTATCCTTTCTTCACTCTATCACACCATGAGACAGCACCTGAGACAGAGTTTGGTTGGAGCTATGACTCTCCAAAGCAAAGAAAAAGCAGATCATACAGAAGAAAAAGTGTTTTTTTGATCTTTTCTAATCAAATGGAGAAGGACGAGATGCTAAAAAGAGAATCAGGCACATAGAGGTAACTCCACTGGATGTTTTTCTTGAGGATTATTGATTCCTGTTCCTGCAGCTGAAAGCCAGAACAAGAAGGTGAGTACAAAACAAATGGAATGCAGAACACTGGGGCGTGGACTTACACTGGACTGCACTGATTTCTGTTCAAGGGCAGATGAGAAATAACAGGACAGAAACCAGTAATGCACATGGACAAAGACACAATCCTTTGGGAAACAGTCTGTTTAAATAACAGTTGTCCTAGAAGGAGATTGGTGTTTTCCCGCAGCAGCTGTAAAAGGGTGGACAGGGGAGGGTCTCTCCCTCTGCTGACCCTCCTCCCTACAGCCACTGCTAAATCAGGGAGAAGACAAGGATGGAAATACTTCTCACAGTTAAGATGTGCCAGTGCTGGATTAAAAGGTGCAGATGTGCTCTAATAAACTCACATCTGTAATACATTTATGTGTCTGTGTCGAGATATGAATTTCATACAGCTACTCTGTCAAGATTATGCCAAAACAATGTGTGAAGAGCCAAGTGATGTCTTGTAATAGAGCAAGTGAAACGAATACTTCAGTGAATCATGTTTCTCATCCCTATTCCAACGGCCCAAGATTGTCTTGGATGTTACAGCCATTGCTGTAGCCTCTGAAGTTCAAGGCAAAATACAGATGGAGCTGAAAAGGGGGGAATGAAGAAACAAAGGGAGAGAAGCCACAGCCAGCAGAGGAATTGAATTAGTGGCAGAAACTCTCAGGTTACTGAGATGCAGTTAATAACAGGATTAAGTGAAGTCAGTGGGTACATAATAAAAGCTGCTTTCATAATCACCTAAAATCTCAAGAGATTAAAATCAGAAGCCAAAATAATATATTGCCATGGCTCTCATTTTATTTTTGCTCCTATTACTTCTCCTGCTGTATCCATTATATTTAGTGAATAACCAGTCTATAAAATTGTTAAATCCATAGGAAAACTGGAGGCCAGACTGTAGAGTCCTGGCTTTTCTCCACCCTGAAAGGATTTGAGACTTCTGCCTCCAAGACACACAACCACCTTCTCCAAGTGTCAGTCTCACACTGGAGCTGTCACCTCTTGCCACACACAGTGAGACAAAACTCACTGCAAAAACCATAGGACAAGGAACTCCATATGAGCATGGATTTCACATAAACTATACCCAGCTTCTCAGGGCTCAGGTTGGCCCTTCCTTTGCAAGGAAGTAGCAAATACAGAATTCTTGTTTTGAGAAGAATGGGGGGTGGGGGTGTTCCTTTTTTTGTTGTTTTTTTTTGTTTGTTTGCTTGGTTTAGTTTTTGGTTTTGTTTGTTTGTTTGTTTGCTTTCTGGCTCCAGTGCTTTTTTTTTTTTAATTTTTGCAACAGGTGCTTTAGTGTTTCCACCCAGCAGCAAAGAAGATACAAATTTACAAAAAAACAAACCAACCAACCAACAAACCAACGAACCTCCCCCAAAACCAATACGCCCCCCCCCCACAAAAAAACTCAACGGGAAAAAAAAAGAAACCACAACAAAACAACAGGATTAGAATTTGGGTTATAATCCCTGTTGGCTGGAGACTGTAACTCAAAAACCAGATATGTTCATTTGTCACTTTTATTTTTTTCTCCAAAGCATCACCGTCCCAAACTGGGAAAATTCTCGGTCCAACTCAAGGCTTTTCATATGTCATCAAACAGAAGGTTGTGTTACCTTAAACCAACTTTTTAACGTGCTTTCTGGAGCAGACAAGTTTTATTGGCATGTTGTCTCTTCTGCCTGACAGTTCCTCTGCTTCTACAAATTCAGAGATAATTTCATCCAAGTCAGTTCCCTTTAGTACTGCATGAACCACTCTGATTAAATCTGCATCTTCCTCAGACCCTGGTGATGAGGAAGCCATGCCCATGACCAGGAGAGGTGGTAGAAGAGAGACACTATTTGGTGATGCTCTCCCCTCTCTGATGTCTTCAGGAAATACGTAACTAAAGGCGGGACTAACTCACCTAGTCACCCTCCCTCTGTGCACCAACAAGCCAAATCAGCTGTACCAGATCCAAGGGATAAATGAGGAAAACCATTGCCCGGGAAACATGTGCTGCTGGGTGCACAGAGCACTCCTGCCTACCTAGCCAAGGGCAGAACACAACCCTCTGTCTGCATCAGGTCATGGCACAAGATCTGCACAGCCACATGTACTTGGGGAAGGATACAGGCTTGGCATGCTAAGCAAAACTTTTGGATGTTGCGGATCTTTCTATTTTCCCAACAATTTCTTGGAAACCGTTTCCCCCTACATCAACACATGAGATACAGCTGAACCTGCACTTATATCAGGTTGCTCTTCCAAACTGTCAATGCAGAAAACAGGGTAAATGAGGAAAGACAAATGCGTGGGGACATAATGGGTAAGAACAGTGAAATCACATACCTTCAGGGATGCACTGTCCAAGAACAAACTTATAACCCTTACAGCATTTTTTCCTGAAAAACAATAAAATAAATAAATGAATAAATAAGTGTATTCTCTAAAGGCTGCCTTTAAAAAGGTCATAGGTAGATCATGGATCTGATGAACCAGACAAGATGAGGATCCTGAGCACTGCAATTGGAGGTATCTCGGCATTAAAGAATGCAGCATGGAAACGCACCACTTGGTCCATGAGGCACTTAAGCAGCAGCATGTCCAGCCACCTCAGCAGCCAGGTACCCCAACACCAACCTCCCCAACACCCCAAGTGGTTTCCAAAAACCCTGCTCCCCTTTGCTGACAGGATGCAGCACACCTCTGTGCTGTCCATATACACAACTCAGGTCATCATTTTCACGGTACAGTGAAGGATGTTTTCAAACATCTGTCATCACAATGTAAACTTGCAGAAAGGGATAAGGCTCAGCGAGGAGTACACAGAGGATAAATGTTATCAGTCATTTCTCTTCTTTCAACAAACCTGGAAGTGGGAAGTGAAATATATTGGGTATTTCAACTGGTATCTTATATTGGCTGGGGGACAAAACTGAAGTGAAGAGTCAATAGGATCACATACCTTTTATGTGCCTATAATATGAACAAAATCTGAGGACTGAAAAATCATTGTTTCTGACACACTGGCCTGTAATGACGTTTAGGCATCCAGCTATACCTGCTGGTTTGCTTTCTAGGCAGCAAAACACAGTAAGTCACCAGGACTCACAGCAGTGCTCTGGAGATGTTATAAATGGGTCTGTCCCTTATCACCCTGAGAGTTTCTTGCTGCAGGAACCTGGTGACCTTAAAGGGTCCCATGCTGGTGACCACCATGACTGCTGCAAAAGAAAACTGCTGCTCAGTGCCCTATGATATCAAGTACACATGAGTCTGAGAGGGAAAAAAACCCCTGTATTTTACAAATTCACAGTTTTTCATGCCTTGTGGACATGTTGAAATATCTGCAGAACTGGGAAACCATCCATTTGGTCTTTTCCTTTAATTCAATAACTGATGCAGAAGAGTGCTAAAGCTATGTCAGTCAATGTCACAACACTCCCCTAGAAAACATGCAACCATCACAAATCGTCATTATGTTGAATTTAAATCAACTATCAGTTGCAACTGGCTGCTTAAAGCAAACAGTGCGTTACTCCAAACTATGTAAAAACAAACTTTGGCTCTATATTTTACCCTCTTCCAAGATTAGCTGGAATATAAATTATGCTTAATGAAGGTTGAACATCTGAAGAGGAAGCCTTGCTTTGTTATGCAAACAGTGGTCCCTCATTAGACTTCTCTCCAAACACTGCTGTGAAGTTTTATCTACAAGACAAACAAACGCAGAAGGAATGAGTTCAAAGGTGCATTGGGGAGGCTGTTCATATGCTCCAAGCCATGCTGATGGCTTTCCAAGTGCACATCCATCTCCTCCTCTCTGCAGAAGAAGAGAGGCTGATAAAGGTTTGCCTGTAGCTGCTCTTCAGAGGGAGATACAGCCCGACTTGAGATGCTGCAAGATGAGAAAAAAAGAAAAGGACATTCCAGGCATGGAATGCTGACCTGTGGGGTTGTGCCAGCCAGAAGTAACCAGAAATAGGGAGCAGCAGCTTCCATAATGTCTACCCTTCTCCATGAAAGATTTTCAGGCTTAGGACCCTTAGGACTCCCACCCTGGGAGTGGTTTGTGGCAGCACATGACAACTGCAGCCATACAGCCTGTTCCTGGGTAAGGGCTCACCTGCTGGGAACCTTTCAGGAGCTGCTTCTCTCCTCTCAACTTGGACAGCAATGGCTTTTAGCTGGGATTGTGGGCTTTATTGTGGCTAAACTGAGGCTTTGTCCTCCTTACTGGATTCTCCTGAAAGCCAAACCACTTGCCTTGATCAAACCTCGATCAAACACATATTGAGAACCGACCACATGCCAAGTCACAGCCACTAAACACTGCTCTGGTACCCTGATACTGCCCCAAAGCATGAAATAGCCTTGTCCATAGCCTTGTCCAGGGCTGATCCACTTAAAGCAACTGGAAAATCATGCTCCACTGGCAGATACCCAAGTCCTTGCTGAAATCCCTCTCTTCAATGGTTTCTTGCAGCAATGAGTTCCATGGGGGGATGAGATGTTTTTGAGAAACTGTTTCCTTGTTTTCAGTCCCCCTTTCAATTTTTTGTTGAATTTTCCCAGTTTACTGGTAAGGAGAGTTGGAAATATTTTCTCTACAGACTTAAAGATTTTTCTGCACCATGGAAATTTTAAATCACACTTAAAAGAGTACTTTAGGGGAGGGATGTCCTGCTTTGAGGACCACACTCCAGAAACCAATTCTCCATGATAATCTCTTCCCAACTGAAGATTACAGATCTCTGCACTAGTACTCAACAGCACAGTTGAGCCATCAGCACAGTTTTGCCAAATGCTACTCTAGGGTTAATGCCCAGGAAATACAATACAACAATACCTATTTCTCTGAACACTACATTGCAACCCTGGGAGTTCTGCATGCTTTAGCCTTCTAAATTCTTAGAGAGAAATCTGTCAAAATGATGGACACATGAGCATTAGCAAAGGCATTTTAATAGCAACACTCATTTTCAGATATCCAGGTCCAGGCTGACATGTCTAATCAACGTTGCACTGCAGCAATCTTGTTGTACATAATGAGAGGTAAGAGGGGGTTCCTGATAATTTTAGCTACTGAATAACTTTCAGCAAGGTGGTTGCTATGCAGCTGTACATGTGAGTGTGCATGAAGCGCAAACACAGGGCTGTGTAAGAAGCTCCCCCAATCAAATCTTCATCTATGGGCAAATTAAGTTGATTCATCAACCTCAAATCCGGCTTACAAAAGAGGAAACTTCTGGCAGACTTATCTGTTACAGCTTTTAATGAGGTACTTCATCCATTAAAAATATAGCAACTTATGATTCTCAGGCAGTCTTCACTCAGGAATATGCACAAACCCAGATTCACAGAGCATTTTGGGCACCACAGTTTTGATCCCTGCAATGTCTAGCTTTTGTATTACCTGTATGAAAATCCACAGCAATAGGGACTCTCTCAAATGAAAATCACGTGGGATTTCTTTTTCCCCTGATAAAAAAAGCTGCAGGCAACGCAGGGAGATATTGAGCTACTCCCTTCTGCTCTGGAGGTTGAGATGGTCCTGGATCACTGAATGCCAGAAAATGGGATTTAAGATCAAAAGTTTGATACCAACAAACATGACTAGACAAGCTGTGGATCTGCCTTTGTTGTAGGCTTTAGTGGCCCATCACCTGAGAGGGGAGCTGAGCTGAGCTCCCCCATGTCCTGTCGCCTGCTGGTCCCCCAAAGTGCCCAACACATAGAGTGCACCAGCACAACACCCCTGCCCCATCCTGCAAATCAGTAGCTGCGCGATAGCATCCACTCAGACAGGCAGAGAGAAAGGCAAGATGCAAGGAATGCGGCTTAATTAAGCCACCACTTTATTAAGTTAGCTTATCAGGCAGCTATCAGCAGTAACTCATCCAGCACAGAGCACGTTTTTTTCTCATAATTGTTTCCACCTGGTGCAGAGCTGCCATCGCCCCCGGCCCACCTCCCGCTCCGCACAAGACACCGCAGCCATCCTGGAGAGAACTGACCAGGGAATACTCTGGGTGAGAGGCAAGGGAGTCACTCAGGCTCCTACAGCTGCTGAAATGCTTCTGAAATACAGACAGTAACAGGATAAACATTTTAAAGTGGTAATTAACCTACATCTGTCCGCAGTAACATGGCAGTGACTTAGCCTGTAACATCAGCTGCTTTGTGCATTATTAAGGTTTTGGATAACACCAGCAACTCTAAAACTCTGTCATGACTTAGTTTGAAAAAGATACATGATGATCTTTCAGCGATTGAAAAGGGGAAGGCAAAGGGGAAATGCAAAGGGAAGAGGAAAGAGAAAAGTTTTAAACCAATTTCAGACAGAACTTAATATGGTAATGAAACTCTTGCTAAAGATGTCAGAAGTAGAAAGAAAAAGAGTCTGCTCTGGGAAATATTTGCCTCCTGAGAGCAAAGTAGACAGAGAAATCTCTACACTGAGTCAGAAAGTGAGTTCTTAGGATAAAATATTGCTCTTACTTTATCCCTACAATGCTGATGGGCAATCAGCCTCCAGGCTGGCTCTTCCCAGACAGAGGTAGTTCAAGCAGAGGCACTTTACCTCCCATTCACTGGGGCCAGGAGCACACACAGAGACAGTTTCTAGAGCGCAGCTGAGGCCTGAGGTCGCTTCACTGGTGCAGCAGCTCCACAGGTGGTCAGGCAAGTCAGTTCCTTCCTCTCTTGAAATGCTTTTTCTGACCAATAAATGTCAGATCAGTCACAGTGTAGTGGGTATAAAAGATGCTTAAAACTTTATGTAGGTTTAAATACGTCAACACTGTTCTCCCAAGCCAGTGCTGGTAGAAAGTAGTGATAACATACTCAAGAAAATGTCTTTAATAAAAAAGGTATCCTATTGAGAACAATTTTTTTTTATACCAGAGTTCTTCAGCCTGTGTCATAACATGAACTCAGAAGAACTTGTGCGTGTTTTGAAGACCTGAGTCAGCAAAGGCCATGGCATGGTGTTTTTAACTGCACAAAGGGATCTTTGTTAGAGCCCCTCCTTATCGTGCTTGCCCAGTGTTTCTTTTTTTATCACACTGGCTTTAAAGAGTACACAGTGTGCAAAAATGCAAATATAAAATACAGCAATTAACTTACAAAAAATAATTAGACAGCTATAAATGCAAGCCAATAAGGTACTTTAAAAAACAAACCTAACAAAAAAACGAAATGAAACAACCCTAAACCTAAAAAAAAAAGCAAACCAAAAAAATCCAACCAAAGCCTTATTTTTGTCATATCCTATGTAAAATTCAATTGAAGTAAAGTTTTGTCTGCCAAAGCATGCACAGAAAAAGCCCATCTGCAGTGCCAGTGTTTTAGGGAAGCATCTCGGTAGCTGTGCACAGTTTCACCGTAATTCACATGGAGAGAAGTTTTATGTCAACATGGTGCAAAGCTGAAGCAATGCACTTTATTTTTGTTTGCCTTTCACTGGGACACATACCAAAATCTTGAGTAAGAGGGGATGGCCTCCCTGCAGTCACTTGCTCAGCATACACTTTGCCACGATTTCCAGACTTAGTCCTTTTTCACAGTTTTGTGAAGAGATAGTTTGTGTTCGCATTGGGTGCAACACAAGGTCCAAGGCCAGCCCAAGCCCTTTCAGTCCCAGCTGAGAGCAAGTAACCCAAGTAGAGTGACATCTTCTTATGCTGCAGTACCTACAACTCCTGTGTGTATCTGTGTGCTATTTTATTTCTCTCAGCTGACTGAATAGAGCAAGATTTGCCTGAACAACCATGAAGAGACATGTTACCTGAATTTAAACTTTGGTTTTTGTTAGCTACTTGAGTCAAATAATTTTACCCACATATAATGGTTTTCTTTTCTTAGGGGAAAAAAAAAAGAAAAGCCCTGCTATCTGCTCTTTTGCTCAACTCCGGCTACTAAGATAGATACCAGAAATGAAATCACATTCCAGTCATTGCTAATGGGAAGGTTTTGATAAGATTCACAGTTCCTGGGCTCCTCTTCCTTGAATGCAAGCCAGAGATCAGATCCTCTCCTGGCAAAACCCACATACCTCTCTTGACTCTAGGGAACTGTGCCAGCACTCACCCTGGGAGACCCTGACTGACGCTCTTGAAAGCTTTCAGACACGCTTCTTGGCTGCTTCTCACTGCTAACTGACTCCTCCTGTCCTCGAAGTGCTGTTTCATGTCATCTTTTTACCGTCAAAAGGGAGTTTTATGGTGCTGGAGCATAAACTCTGGTTCCTTCTTCTCACAAGAGGCCTTCCAAACCAATATGATGGTTTGCAGCCCCTGCAAAGCACAGAATTTGTGAATGCTTGAAGCTCATTCTTCTGTAAAAGAGAATAAAAGTACTTTGAAAGGTGGAAGAAACCCTCCACCCTGTGTGAGTGTTGGTGGGGCTTGGAGGTACTGACACTGAAAGATGCACAAGGAGTAAAACTTCACCGGTCTGGCAAATTCAGCAACCAAAAAAACAGTCTGTTCTTTTTTTATAGAATTCCAGGCCTCTGTTCTTCACAGACACAGTGCAAGACACCTCTCCATGATGGAGTTTGCAGTTTTGTTTGAGTAAATTGGATGCAGTGTGGTGTTCAGTAGAGGTTTCAACCAACATTTAGGCAGGAAGACCACTTCCGCACCACATCCCTCTATGTCAGCAGGTGAGCAGTCCCAGGAGACTATTGCTTTTGACTATTTTAGGGCTCTGGGATGCAGACAAAAGGGTTGGTGTGAAAACCCTGCAGCCACACCAGAAAGTTTTCTTGGAGCCTCTGCTCACTGCAGAAAGAAATGGCAACTAAACCTCAGCTTACTGTCTCACTTTTTGTTAAAGACTTCTAGAAACATTTCCTGTCATCTTCCTTTCCGAAGTGAAGCGAAATAAAAAGACCATATTGGGTCTTTATATTGGATCATGTGGACCACAGGGCTTCATGTTTTCAGGGAAAACAGTGTGGCAGGGCCAGAACCAGCATTGGCTCTTGTCAGTCCGTGGCCCACCCAGAGCCTCAGGGCTGCAAACGCACTGACTAACCACAGGATAATCTCAACATCTTTTTTCTGTAGCACAGACCAACTGGCTGCACTGGTAACCATCAGTGCTTGTGTCTCAGTTAGCATATCAAAGTCCAAAAATGACTAAATAAAGGTCTGCCAGTGAACATCCTCTAAGTAAAGAAGGAAACTCTCAGAAGGAAAACATCAGACAACTTCGAAAAGGTAATGACCCCTGTCGCCACTGGAAAAGCCATTTGTTGGATATTTACATGCATGTGAATATCATCCTCAAGATCACATATGCGATTCTTTCCGTGCTGGACTGTACTTTCTTCCCATCTTTTTTTGAGTTTTATTTTATTATTGTTTTTTGGAGGGGTTGTTTTTTGTTTGGGTTTTTTTTTCCCTGAACACAGGGGAATGCTCATGTGGTTTATCACTGGACAACATGTCAAAAATAGCAGAATGATTAAATAAAAGGCTTTTGACTGTTTTCATCTGCTTAGACTCAGCTTTATATACATACTGTCAACTTTCTCTTGCTATCTTTCCTTACAAATTTCTTTTATTTTCTGGCATTGTGCCAATAAAGGGATTTTGTTTAGTTTCACAGGTGAAGCTGGTATGGATTATACAGAATCAAATCAGTGTTTGACATGTGTGAAATTCGAGGGAAAGAAAAAAATTAATTTTATACAAAGATAGCACAATTTGTATTTAATATAAAGTCTATATAAAGTGGCAAAATACAATACATCCTCATAAATATATTGTCATTTCTAAGAAAAAGTTGTCTTTTAAATCTCAATTTAAATGATCCAAGACTGAGCTTGTGTTTTAAAATAACTCACTGTTTTGAGATTTTAAGTATAAAAAGTGCGCAAAAGTCTTTTTTTCCACCACCTCTGACTTTCAATTAGAAGACTGAAAGCCAAATTTCCTTCTAAGTCTGTAAGTAGTATGTTTTGCTGATGGCACATATTCAATTACATATCGAACCCAAGGTGAGCCAGAGTACAGGACTAATCACAGCACATCTGTCCTGTCTCTTGGAGTTTTTTAAGCTTCCATGACTCTTCATTTTGTAGCTCCAATTTCCTACCAAATATCCATGTGACATATAGAGTAATAAATTCCATTTCAGGAGGGAAGGCAGAGCCAGAGCAGGGCTGCACTCATGGGCTGGCTGCTGTGCTGGTCCTCGGTCACTGGAGTCAAATAGCAATAAATTGCTGGCAAGCTCTCAGACTTACTGAATCTAGTCCAATCCAGCCCTGTTTATAGAGCATCTTTCATCAACAAGATCACAAAGATGCTGCATAAGCAATGTCTAATAAACTCCTTCCGACAAACAACAAAAGGCCTTTTGCACGAGCATGCACAGAAAAACACATCACGGAAACTATGCCAGGCAGTCAGATCTCTAAAGCTAGATCTCCAAACAGGACACAAATCCCAATTAACCTTCAGGGAAGCTATTCAATCCATCTATGTTTACTTACTGGCGAGCTGACGTTGAAGGGCCTGATCCTGGTTCTGCTGCAATCCCTGGCAGCTTTGTCAGGAACACGTGTTAGGCTGGGAACAGGCTCTGATGAAGACTCAAGATGGTGGGTGAGGACATGCTCGGCTCTGAGGATGTGCTACAATTGGATTTCTTGGAAGACCCGTTCCAGAAAATCACTCCTGACATAAACTTAATCAAGCCTGGATGACTTTTGTCATTGGAAACTATTGCAAAACTCTTCCTAGTTTTAATGGATTTGGAATTTGGCATGTGCGGTTGCTCCTGTACTCTCCTCATGGGCATGATATCCATCTCTATCTTAAACTATCTGTCTACATACCAGGCACAGACACAGATATTTAATCCAGAAATTTAATGGATACTTTCATTTGTGATGGTTTTTGACACTCCATTCCAGGAAAAAAGCAAGTAAATAAGTCCAGCCAGGCTAATGCTTTGAATTTTAATAGTCTAGAAGTTGGGAGAACCAAACACAAAGCCATCAGCTTTTAAGGAAGTCATATAGCATGGAAAAATACTTGAAGTAAGATAAATCTTTGAACACCTCACTCTCTCCACTGGCTGCACATGATGTCCAGATGACACCTTGATTTCCAGCACTAAGTTGGAAACTGACAGCAGGAGTTCAATGTCTGCATTTGGATACTCTGCCTCTCTGTGGAAAACTCATAGTGAAGGGGCAAGAGGCACACAGGGCATGGAGGTTTGTGTGAATTGTCCCTCATTACTGGGACAATGCGACAATCACAATGGTCACTCTCTATACCATCTACGGACAAGGGGCATGTGATGGCTTGTATCTTCAGAGCACACTTTGTGCAACAAGCATAGCAATCTAATTTTATGCAATATGAATCACGTAAGGGTGCTTAACAGCTACTTATGCCTAAGGATTTTTATCCTTCCAGAACTGGCTCAGAGTCACCAGGGCATGACCCTGTTTCAGCATAGCTGAGCAAATTTTTCAGGGCAAGGTTTCAGCCAAGCAGCAGAAACAAATCTGGGGAAAATAAGCCTATATTTTTAGAAAAACAAACTCACAGAATAATTTGGGTTGCATGGGACCTTTGGAAAGCCTGTGATCCAAGTGCACCTGACAGCAGTGCTAACTGCTCAGAGATTTGCCCAGAGGAGTGTTGAATGTCTTCAGGCATGGAGATTGCCTCACTTCTCTGGGACCCTCTTCCAAGTGCTTAACCATTTCACTGTTCATTTCCCCCTTTATATCTACTTGAAATGTCCGTGCAGCAACCTCTGGCTCTTGTCTCCTGTCATTTCACAGTGCACTTCTGACGAAGGCCTGGCTTTGTCTTCTCTATAACACCCATGCCTTCTCTATATCTCCCCATTAGGTAGTGGGAGGCACCAATTAAATTTGCCCCTTACCTCCCTCTTCTCCAGGCTGAGCAAGCACAGATCCCTTGGGCTCCAGTTGAATATAATGTGCTTCAGCCCCTGAGCATCTCAGCTCCAGTTTTTTGGTAAGTGTACAAAACTGTACACAACCAAATCAAAAAGTAATGTTAGCAGGTATTTTCTAAAAATATCAAAGAAATTGGAAATGAGCAAACAAACAGTTTAAAAAAAAAGTTATTTTTTAAATTACAGCTTTGGTCCTCTCCTACTGTTTTCTCTCCCCTCCTCTTCGTTTTCACAATAAAAGTTTAAAAGGATAAAAACTGAAAAAAGAAGTACTAAATCTTGAATGAAATACAAACATTGCCATTTTTTCTTTAAAGTATTTTCAAACAAAAGAGTTGGCAGCTCTGATCACTATCTAAGCAACAAGACCAAGTTAAAATTGTTCTTTTAATATAATTTCGACATCAATAGCAGCAATGGAATTAACTTCTTAACGTAAGCCCCTGGAAATCTCTATAAAGACACTAAAAAAGATAATATTTCAAGAGTGTTTCACTGATCCAGATGTTTCTCTCCTTTTCCCCTCTGTTTTATTGTTCCCAGAGAAGACCTTATAAACGCTGAAATTGCTTATTAAATATACAGACTTAATGAATTGGACAAGGAAAGAAATAATTCTTAACATAACATGCTCACAAGTCAGACTCATGTTTATTGTCCACAGAGATGATAACAAAATACTCTCTATACACCAGAGTAGTCCTTGTTAGGATGGAGTCTGTCTCCATGAACCACTTGCAGCATACAGAAAAGATTAATTTCTAAGACAACACAGGACAACACAGTTGAATTATGTAGTGATGCTGTACCAAGGCCCAAGTGCCAAGGTTTATTTTTAGAGCCCACACATCTGCTGGTTATTTGTTGCAGGGTAGGGTGGATGAAGTGAATCCCGAAACAATTCTCTAAGCAGGGAAGTATTACTGGAACGAGTGGTTATTTATATGGTGTCACTGGAAGGCTTGGTATCAGGGATGTGGCAGTTGTGTCTGAGCTGCCCCAGTAGCCAAGGCTGCTCCGCTCATACTACAGTCAGCAGATGATGGAAAGTCCACGAAACAGCTTTTTGATGTGGCAATCAGCTTCTCTGTTAAAAATGGCAGCAGCAGGAACACCATCCAGACAATGAATGGGCTGCAGTGGTTTAAGCATGGATTGCACCACACGGGCAGTCCCCTCTCCAAGTCCTGCTCTTTAATTTATAAGCAAATGGGTGGCACAAGGCCAATTTTAAAAATAAGGAGCAAAGCTGTTTTCAGAAACTTCCTTCCACTTCCCCACCACGCCGTGTTTTACACAGGGCTCAGCTTTCTATCCAGCCAGAGCCAGAACTTGGTGTCGATTGCCCATTAGCCAAGTACTAATCGCAGGAGCGACCACATCGTGCCCTAACAGATCAAACCACAGCCCCAGTCCTATTTCCTATTGCCTAATTTGATGGAGCTGGCATTGGCTGCTGCTCTTCTCTCTCACCCTGCTGCTGGAATGTGGTTTTAGCTCTGAATAACCCACTGAGGTTGAACATACCGCTTTTATGAGATGTTGAAATGCTATTGAGTCAATCACACCCCATTTCACTCTGTGTGCTTGATATTTGCAATCAGGCCCCAGTTGAAAGAAACTCTCTCCTCCACCCCCAGCCCTCCTCTAACCCACTGCTCCAAATCCAGGGATGAAGTTCTCTGCCAGGCGCGATGGCTGGACAGCCTGAGGTAGTACAAGGAAGCACTTTGCTTTGGACAGTTGTGAAACACTGAGGGCAAAGAGGTGGAAATTAGTCACAGGCAAAGTGGACTTGCTGTGGGGAAAACGCCTGCTGCTGGCACAGAGACCTGAAGGCAAAAACATTTGGGATGCCCCAGGTAGCTGAGAATAAAGGTCACAAAGCCAAAACTGGACCCTACCATCCTCAGGTGGCTGGAGAAGACGTGGTTCTGAGCTGGGGGGGATGACCTATCATGACTATATGGGGAGCCTCAAGCATGAGGACTTTTGAGAGAAAGCCTGTTGCTTGCAGTATTCTGCACTTACTGTATTAATTGTGCCTCACAATTGAAATGGGGTTGTGTTTTCTGATACTAGTGCCAGCTGGTATATATCAAATTCATATTACTACACTCCTTCCTTAACTCTGACAAACAGGGATTGCAGCAGTTCCAGTTCCAGTCACCAATTCAGAGCTGCAAGCACTGGAGTGACTCTGGTGTTTAAAACATCAAAATGGCCTCAAAATTTTGGACTCAGAAGCAAAAAAAACCCATGAGACTAGAATGAGAAAAGAATCAGAGTTACTGAGCAGCTTACTCAGGGGTCTGGGTAGAACAGTTAGTGCTGTTGCCTAGAGATAACATCACTCCTTGAGGGCATGCCCAGAGGATTATTACTTCACATCTCTCCAGACTGCCTTTGAAGGTGCTTTGTAAGGGCTCATCTGTACAGGATCAGAATTTTATCTTGCATTGAACACTAGTTTTCTCAATGAAGGTCCCTCAGTTTACCTCATTTCATCAGGTTTCTTCTCCCTGCAGATCATCCTGTGCACCAGGCAGTCGTGGCATTCGGTGGTTTTGTCTGTGACTGCAGAGCCTTTTCAACTCGCTTGCAAACGTTTGTTTTCTTATAGCAATTGAATTTTGCTTTGTCTACCTTATTTCCGTGACCCAAAATGAGGGAAAGCATCCTGCTGGGTGTCAGTTTTAAGATGTGCTTGCTGCTGGTCATGTATTTGTTTTCTTGTGGGAACCCCCTCTCTACCTCTCTGCCACGGGCTTTTGGCATTTCTCTCACAATGTCACTTTTTTGTTGGCTAATTTTGGTGGTCTGGGCAAACATCCTTTCTGAGCAGCTCAGGCTGTTGTTTCTTGACAACATTCAGTGCCCTGTTTCTGGTTCTTTCTTTACCATTAGCATATTTAAGGTATTATGGCCTAAATATCTTGCTATCATAATGACTGTTGATATCCAGGAAATACTTAGAAGGATGGTCATCCTGGTGTGATCTGAACCTGACTGCACAGCCCTGACTGGAATGGCATCAGAAACCTGACAAATTTGGTGCTGTTAACATGAAGGTAAAGCAACTACTACAACATGCAACTTCATCTCTGCTAGTGCTTTATTCTCTATACAGTATTTAAACAGCTTTTTTATGTCAGAGCAGTTATGGCTAAGAGGAGACCATTTTCTTCCAGGACATCCTCACAGATACCAGGAGCA
Source organism: Pachyramphus minor (assembly GCA_013397135.1). Lineage (NCBI taxonomy): Eukaryota > Metazoa > Chordata > Aves > Passeriformes > Tyrannidae > Pachyramphus > Pachyramphus minor. Next base: position 182,034 of record VYXB01002517.1, read on the forward strand.
TTGTCTCTTGCTGGGGAAGCATGATGGATCACTTGAAAAGGAAAGAAAGACCTCTTGCCTTCAGTGCAAGCGGAAGAGAAGACAGGCTGGTGCAGGTACACCAGGAAGTCAATATTGAAGGTTCACTGCAAGGGACTGCCTGACAGTCTCATCTGCCTTGGCCGCACCAGCTATATCAACAACATCCTCTGGTCACCTGCTGTTTTAAAAACCTCTTCCTCTGAGATTAATTAGGGGAGAAGTCCTAATTGAATGTGATGTACCTTGGGCTCTTAAAATCTAATTTCCAAGTAAAATTAGTGACAGTGCTAAGAGCTTTTTGTAGCAGGGAAGTTACAGCTGTGGCCTCAGTCAGCAGCATGACAGGGCCCCATCACCTGTGGGAAGTGCTGCCAAGCAAAGAAAAATGCTCCACTGCTCCACTGTCCAGGATGAACTATGACCATGGCCACAGGCACAAGTCATCAACTTCATCTAAACTCCTGGGCAAAGTCTGGGTGATTTCTTCCTATTGACTTATCCTCTAATACATGTTGTTGCTAAACTTCCGGAAATTTTCAAGTTCATGTTGCACTTAAATAAGAAAAATACAGAGTGACTGTTAAGGAAGTCCGGAAGATAAGGGAGTAATTTGTTTTTTCTGGCTAGCTTATCATGACTGGTGTGGCTGTGGGTGATAGTCACTTGGGCGCTCCACAAGTCAATTTCAGTTCTCCCTGGAAAGTGCATGTTGTCTCCAAAAAGTGGTATTGCATTGTATGCCCAAGGCATCTGTTTGTGCTAGACAGTAGAGACGATGCTAAATTTAGATCCTGACACTAAATCAGCGTCAGGAAAAACAAGACTAGCATTGCAAGATTCATACTTCACAGTACACATTTTGTGTTTCTGTTCCTCTCAGAACATCCATTTTGTGTTAATTTGTACTGCTTCTACATTACCACCAATTCATCTGCGTGTAGTACTCGTGCATTGTCTTGGAGCCCACTCCACAGTTCACACCACGTTTTTGTGGAGGTAGTATTTTATGCAGAATAAAAGAAACTAATTGTTTTCTTTTCTGCTCTGTTCACAAGTTGGCTTTTATTCCCAAGACACTCCAATGAAGAAAACCCAACATTTTTACTGCCTGAGATATCAGTCAGGCTCTGCTAAGTTGTTTGAAAGCACTGTATTATAACTGGCGCACTCTAATATATTTGAAATGAAGGTTTGGCATGTGGTGTGAAGCAGACTCTCCCAAATGCATGAGTGCAAGCAGCAAACTGAAATTAATACCATGCACATTCCTCATGGAATTTTATCTTGGTTTGAATTTTTTTCCAATTTTTCTACCTAATGGAGTGCTTGTTCATCACTGTTACAACCTGATGGGCACACTGAGTATTATAATCTCACCATCTGCATCATTTACATTCCCAAATGTAGAATCTCAGCCAGATGTCTGACTTATCTCCAAGGTGCTGACTTTGGGCATATGGTTTTTATTTAAGAATCACAATACTAACAGAAATCCAGTATCTATTACCTATCAAAATTGCAGATAATAACTCAGAATAAATTTGTTTTGGGCTTTTTATTGTTGCCCACACAGACACTTTGTGGATGAATCTCCTAAAGTGAAATAATAAAAATGGAATGAAAGGTAAGGCAGGATGTGAAGCAGAGTGCTTCGTTACAGCTGAAGCTTGTAGAATGTACAGCAAACAGAAGAAAAATGTGCAGGAAATCCTGAAGCAATTCATGACACTGAGAAACAATTCAATGCTAGGGCATTAGGTAAGACCAAACCCAGAGTTTTGTTAAGTTCTTGTAGCATCCATCAAAATCCACTCTACTGATGCTTAGCAGGGGAGCCTATAACCTGAAAACAACATCACACTCTCCTGCTTGAACAAAAAACTCGAAGTTTCTACTGAGAAGTCGTGTGGTGATTGCTGGCACAAAACCCCCCACTTGAAGTAAAAAGTACACCTTCATTTGGAAATGTGTCACATTACATGTTTTTCTCTACTTGAATTTCTGGACGTTTACACACTCTTAATTAGTACTGGTAGTGGTAATAATATATTTTTACTTCCATAATGTTAACCACTAGAATATGAATGCTGCAAATAGAAACAGAGTTTAACATAAAGAAAACCAGTAACTTCTTACTTAAATTTCCTCATCTTCCTACTTTGATAATTCTATGATTCTAATTCCTTAGACTTACCACCAAATGAATACTACCCTTTAGCTTTCACAGAAGAAAAGTATTGGTACTTACATTAGACTGTGACAATTACAGTGTGCCTGTCATTGACCAGAATTCCAAGTCTTTATGCAAACCCTGACCAAAACTACAATCCCCGACTGAATATATTTTCAAGCCACAGCTATGACAGGGTATAGAAGGCAGATAGACGAGGACCAGGACAGAGACCTCCACATTAGCACATTGTGAGTGCAGGAAAATCAATGCTGTCACATTCCTTATTGTAACCATACACATTCCTCATTATAACTGTACACAATTTTCAGTGAAGTAGCTGAATTATGTCTCAGACTTACCCTGCCAGTGTGCACAGGGAAGGATCTGGCTAAGTACAGGTGTCCCTGTCTTCAACTGGGGTGAACAGATGCTTCTGGAGGGCAGCTCAGCCTAACAATAGCATGGCATAACTCCTAACCCCAGTGCCTCGGTTGAGACATGCAAGTAGAGAAAACCTGGCTTTAATGCCACAATTTTCAGCAGGGTTATCCAAGTTTTTTAAACTCTTTCAGAGCTTCCCTCCTATGGGATGTGATCAAAGGCCATGAAACGGTGAAATTTGCACCAAAACCAAGAGGAGGAGGTTGCCTGCCTGCTCACTCTGCTGAGAGTCTCCAGCCACAGCCCTTCTGGGGTTGGGGGACCCTGTGGAGGTACCTCCTCGAACCCAAACACCCCCATGCACAAATGCATCACCCCGTGTGGGAGGCTGGGCGTGTGCCTGTGGTTTGACAGCCAAGCCCTGTGAACCCAGAGATCCTCGAAGAGAGAGGTCAGCCTTGAGGGAGCTCTTAGGGGAACTCTGTTTGCAGAGCTGGAGACCAGGGCAGCCGCCCCCTCAGCTGCACAGCTCCACTCTCCCTCCCTGTGGATTCAGCTGTTTCGTAAGCCAGGGAGAGTGCAATACTAAAACATCATTGCATTTGGACCTCTCAGGAAACCCTTCCAGAAATGGAACTAGGAAAAAACCCCCAGACTACAATCATAATTAAATGCTGAATCACAACATAGAACCACGGAAGTCCAAGCAAAATTATGCTGGCGTGTGGTTAACACTGGCTTTCCTTAATTTGTGAGTGCCAAAGCCTTTGCATGTTCACAAGGTCACTCTCGTGTGCAACGGCAACTTTGTTTAATCACTGTTTCCAACACACCAAACTCCCTTTCAGTGCTCCTTGAAGCCATCAGAGATTACACTTATTCCCCTGTACTTTTCCAGTTAATGTCCAACTTATTATTTCATCTGCCAGAATGTTTTAACGGTGCAGCCCTGCAGAAGATGGGGTTCAGAGCACCACAGTGCGACACCAAGGGCCGCCTCAGTGCCAGCCCAGGGACTGTACATCATCAAGGAATGGTGGTGGATGTCAAATGGGGGACAAATGTAAAACACAGGCTGGGGTGAAAAATCATGGGAATGGGCGCTCCAGTCTCTGTGTCTAGATCTTTTCCAGCCCAGTGTGCAGTGCATACAAATGCATCAGCGGCCGTGATTTAACCCCTGTGAGGAACCAGCTGAGGGTGCCCCATTACTGAGCATGGACCATAATTAGCCTGATGGTAGCCAGTTTTGAGTGTGCCAACATGGGCCTGGCAGTGGGACAGCTGCCTGTATCCATCACTCTGCCCAGGGATTGCTTTGTGTTGATGTATTCCCCTGTTCTATGGCTTTGGGGATAAAACAAGGACAACTAGACTTTTATTGCTGACTGGGATGTCACCACTACTGCAGTAAAGCAGCCACCTTGATCAGTTCTTGTCAGGGAACAATCTTTGGACTAAATGTTGCCATGGATTGAAAAAAAACAGCGATGATTTTGCTTGAGGAGCAAGCTCAGTAGCTTGCTCATGACCTGTTTTTAACTGTGCAGTGCAAAACCAGCAGGGAGTCCAGCAGAAGCCTTCTGCCCTTGAACACGTCTGCACAACTGTCTAGATGCTACCCGATCCCGCCACCACTGTCCTTTACAAAAGGAAGGGTAAGACTGTTTTGCCCCTCCACAAGTGATAAAGCAGTTAAGAGAACATCTGACATCTTATTAAAATGATGGATTAACTTTCTACACATAGTCCAGTAAGTTTTATGTTGCTACCTACAAAAATGTCGACTGCATAGTTTCTCACTGGAATTTAGCTGTTACATTTTGACAATGATGGAAAAGAACAGCAAAATGGTAAAATCTGCTCTTATTAGAGCTGGGCAGTAAATTACATGCTCTGCTCTATCCACAAAGAAATGTTTATCAACTGCTGCCAAAAACCACAGCACCCTGATGTTTCCTCAGTCTTGCCTTCCATTTCTATAGCCACTGAGAAGGGTACTAGCCTTGGGAAGTCTCATTTAGGATAAACAGTTCTTTATGTTCATTATCGTGATTCCCAGAGAAAGGGCTGGAAGAGCTAATTAGCAACTAAGCATGACCAATCAGGCAGCCTGGAAGCACCAGGTTGGATATGCAAGTGCATCTTCCAGACTGAAAAGTTACAGCAAACCTCGTGACTTTTCCTCTGGCCTCAAGGACACCCTGGCTTTGAGCTGGGAATTTTTTCTTTTTTGTTGGAGTGACAACAGTTCACTGGAGGGCAGGGGGGAAACCAAACTACAGTGCTGCTTCAGGAAATGACTGATTTTAAGGAACCATTGAACAGACCAAGTGACTTCAGCTGTTTCTCATATGTCTTCCCCTCCAGGCCCTTCACCACCTTTGTCGCTCTGGTTGGGATGCAACTGCATTTCTTGGTGGTTTTCTTGCAGGTCAGCCTTTGAACCTCAGTTTGTCCTTGCTTTGGTCTCACCCCTGTGATGATGGCAGGCCCTGCTGGGCTCAGTGAGCTGGGAGCCCAGGCAGGAGCACCCACCAATACTCACAGCCTCCTCATCTGCATCCAAGAACTCCAGAGAGAGATGGCAGCTTGGCTTTGGCTCAGTTGCTGGGGCTGGGGGCTCACACCCATTTTTGGCAGCTCATCCCTCTCATCCCAGCACACAGTGGGTCCTGGACTCAGCAGCTGTAGTCCCTCATTCAACCGGTGAGGGGAAAGCAGGACTTATAAGCAGCACTCGTCAGAGCAGGTCTGCTTTAAATCCAAGCAAGATGAAGCATTTTGCCAGTTAGGGAGTTAGCCAGAGACTTTGAGATTGGCATAGATTTTTGGTTCAGCTTATTGCCTTCACCACAGATTTAGCTCAATTCCTAGTAATAGGAGTTAATCTCCCCTAGTCAACACAGTTTATTAAGAGATCACAGTAATCCCTCCACGGGTTCAAAATCGACAAGTTGAAAATATATTAACATACTCAATGTCATGGCAAGTTAAAAGAAATTATATTCATGTTGTGGTCTTTCTGTAAGCTGAAGGCTGGATTTTGTTCTGCTGCTTGTACTACCTAAAAGAGTTGTTTTGCTAAGATACAACTTGATTGCTGTCTGATGTTTTCTAAGAGGCACAGAGATTGTCTCACTTTCAAAATGTCTAAGATTTCAAAGACCCACAAAGACAGTCTTCCAATTCCCAGTGGCCTGCAGGAAATGCTTGTAACCCATGAGTTTGAATCATTTTTATCAAATCTTGTTCAAGTTATTTTTCCATTACCAGTTTCTCCCCCCCCAAATCGTTATTTACTTATACATTCTTTGCTACTTAGAAACACAGGAGGAGAGAACAAATGTATCAGCCAGCAACGCACTGAGGATCACTTCTGGAAATGCTAATTGCTTCTCACTCAGCAAACAGATTTTGATGTAGGCATGTCTAGTTCAGAGAAGGGAGACGAGAGAATGGCACCACTTCACACGAGAGCATATAGAGATGGTCAAAGCCCTTCTACGACACAATGGGATCCTCAATGTGGTTAAAAACAAAACCATCACTGTGGTGCTGGACTGCACTATACATGGCGCCCCAGAGACCTGCCTGTCCTGGATTCAGCAGGGCGTACAAATAGTTGGGCTGTTTAAATAGATGAGGAATCATGGCCAGAATTCCACTGCATCTTCAGAGCCTGGGTTAGCCAATGTGCTTTGGACGTGGAAGGAGAGCTTTGCAACTGCACCAAGACGAGTACATGCTGGATGGCCTTGATTGCCTTCCCTACCTCAGCCTCCCTGGATCTGTCCCTGCGGCCAGCAGGCAGAAAGGAAAGTAAGGAAATAAAGTCTGACATTGGGGAAATAGTATTTCAAAAAAAAGGCAACATTTAAGTTTCCCATAGCTTTGAAAACCAGAGAACACATGCAGCTGAAAAGGCAGGTTTTGACCTGCAGGGGAACTCAGTATCTCGCTGCTGCATGACTGCACAAGGGCCCTGAAAGGCAATAACCTACTTTCTTTGCTTCAGCATCTCCAAAGTACCTAGAAATATGTGGCACTTTCTTATAAAAGCAGGACAGCAGTGAGGCAGTCCTATGGCTGGGGTGACACGACAGAGCTGCTCCTGTTCTGCAGTGACCCATCTCCCCTGCCACCAAGGTGTTTGGAGACAGCAGTTCTTCTCCCAGCCAACACTGAGGGCCACTGTACAAGGATACCCAAGGAGATGGGATGAGCCTGGATACCCCTTCCTCAATCCCTGGCTGCTGCATGTCCTGTACACAGCATTGCCTGGGAAACCCAGGCTCCAGCAGCCCTCCCTCTGCTGCAACCCCTAAACACATTATGGGGTTGATGGTCTGTAACCCACTGGCTTGCAGGCAGCTGAAAGAGCCTCCCAGGATCTACAAGTCTGGGATAAACCCCCTCACCATAGACATGAAGTGAATTGCTTGCCTAGCTCCCAAGGAGCTTGCCAGCAGACACCCATACAGGGAGTATGTCCCCTCATGGAATGGGGACAGATCTTCAAATATCTGGAGAAAAAGGACAGGAATGTTCAAAAGCATGGAACAGTACTGCAAAGGAAACTTGTAAATGAGGCAAGAACCTCCTAGTGGGGGAAAAAAAAAAAAGGCTGAAACTCCAGCATGGTGGGGAGAAGGCAGATAAGGAGCACTGTTATGCTGTGTCTTGCTTCATAAAATCCAGAGAGAACCAAAGGCAATGATGAAGCAGCAGAATAAAATAAACCAGAGAACAAGTACTTTTTCGCGCAACACTAAACTGCAATATTTGGGGTATGTTGGAGGCTAGAGGATTAGGGTTGTTCACACAGGACTCAGATATATTCACAAGGATGGGCTCTAGGTGAGCACTACATGTAGAATCCTTGGCACAGACAGGCATAAAGATCCTGCCAGCTGCAGAGGGTTGGTAGGCACAGCAGCAGTCCTGTCCAGAGCTGCTTTCATGCTGCCACTTGTCAGCGTTTTATCTAAGCTTGTACAAAGTTGCCCATCATCACCCTCTGAAATCACCATTTCAGCCTCTTTGCAACTGCTGTCAGCAGAACACCGGTTGACCATAGCTGTACAGTCTGCTTTTATAGAGTCATGGAATTATTTAGGTTGGAAAAGACCTCCAAGATCATCAAGTCCAACCATTAACCCAGCACTGCCAATTCCACCACTAAACCATGTCCCTGAGTGCCACATACACAGGTTTTTTTAAACACATCCAGGGATGGTGACTCCACCACTTCCTTGGGCAGCTTATTTAGTGCTTGACAATCCTTTCCATGAAAAAAAAATTTGTAATATCCAACCTAATCCTCCCTTGATGCAACTTGAGGCCATTTCCTCTCATCCTAATCTTTGAAGCTCTTGCTGCAAACAGGAATGCCAAGGAAGAGCAGCTTACTGTCAGCCTACTCAGCTACCTGGGCCAGTTTGAAATCAAGATAAAGCAGCCCCCTGAGTGTTATGACAAGAAGCTTTGTAGCAAAAATGAAGCAGAGAGGCTCTGTTTATAAGAACTGCTTGTAAATGGAAACCAAGACCCAAATCTGAAAGGAAAACCACATGGCCATAATCTCTCTCCTGTGAAAGGAGCAGTAATTACAAAGTCACCCAGCAAGCTAAATGATCTTCTCTAACCAAACGAGGATTACAACTGCATTCCTGGACCATACCTAATCTGGCAAGGGCTCTAAAGTGCCGGGGGAGAAAGTCCTCCCCCTTAGCTGAGTTACATGTCCGTGGCACAGCTGGACAAAAGGTTACAGATCAGTTCAGTTAAATTTACAGAACAACCTGAATGATTTTCTCCAGAATGAGACCTTGACACGAATGTTTCCAGAGGGGATGAAAACCAGCCTGCATCCACCGCGTCACTGTCAAGAGGAAATGTGTGAAGTATGCAGTGGGATTGACCATATTTCATAATTTAACTTATAGGTGCAAAGTAAGTGTGGATTTAGGACGCTGTTGCAGTATTTATTCTACAAGCAGATGTTCCATTCAAAGACTGACTTTGGTTTGTACTTCACCCCAGCTGAACAGCAGGCTAGGTTTGGATTTGTTCTGAATGACTGTGCAAGATGGGGCCCACAGTCAGCCAGTATTTGCTTACACAAGTGCACTTGGACAGATATAGGTACATAAACCAGCACTTTGTCAGGCAACAAGCCTTTATACCATGGCTCTTAATGCCTAAGAGTGACAGCAAGGAGATTCCACCCAGGGGCTTCCTAACCTCCATTCTTGCTATCACAATGTGAAACAACTCCAGGGTTGAGCTCCTCCAAAGCCTCATCTTGCCTCTGACGTGGCATCCATAGAAATGTGGGGCTGCCAGAAAGTCTAAACACCAGCCAGGGATGGCAATGGAGCTGAAAAAAATTATAGGGTACTGCCTTTGCTAGCACGGACTAATGCCAACATGGAATAAGAGACAGCTTCTAAAGACAAAAACCAAGGTCTTGGTTAGAAGGCCATTATCATCAGCTCTGAAGAGGAGGCAGCAGTGTGCCCTGACACAGGACATTCAGTCAGAGTCATAGATAAATGTATAAGAAAACAAGCAAGCCCTTGTTCTCCTTGGGAAAACCCAGGAGGCAGTCATTCTTAAACAGTTAAGTGTCCTATTGCACAGCCTTGCAACATGATTCTCACGGGTTTTCACACAGTGGGCATGATGAAAGGGCTCACTGCAAAGCCATCACATCAGCAGGGACCTTCCCTGCTCCAGATCAACACACACCAAAAAAGTAGGCACTTGCATGAAGTCTCTGCCCTCAAACACAGCCACAGCCTCCTGACATCCACAGTCACTGGTCTCAGTACACAGGGAAACAAAACAACCCAGCAAGTCGGCAACCACACACTGCTGAGCACTGTGGTGGAGACAGAGGCAGTGGTGCAGCACTTTCCATGACTAGCACTTTGTGTGGCAAATACTCACATTAAAGTGCCTGAAAAACCACTGCAATCAGTGCTTGCCCAATCCCAGATTCCAGTCCGAGTTCAGATCCCCAAGCTACTGCTATATTTCCCAAGTAATTTGCAACTTTCAGCTTTCACTTGAGAGCTCAACACGTTGCAAATTCCAAGAAAACTGATGATATTTTTAACGGTATCATACTTGGAAACCCAAATCAAGAAATGATCCTTAAAGCACCACCCGAAAGCAAATAATTTAAGGAACTAATGGCTGTATTGACACCCTTTTCTAGCTGAGTACTGGTTATGCCCCAGCATATTTCTGCTAACTGAACAGAGGTACATGTCAAGCTTTCCCTACATCACAAGTATATTTTTCACAGTCATTTTTCAAGAGCTGAAATTTCACCAGTGGCCGCTGCTCTCTGTGCTAACCATCACGACAGGCTGTCCTGCTGCAAAAGGGAGTTGTTTTCTTTGTCAATTATGCCATTATTTCAAAAAACATGCTTTAAATGACAGGATATAAATCTTGGTGGGCCTCTCCTAAGCGCATTCTGCCCCACATAAAGATCAGGAGTGAAAAGCCATTTAACAAAAGCATTAGACCCAAAAGCTGAGCAGGGATGGATTGTGGGAGAACACTGGTGAGAAGTACAGCTCCACGATAGCATGGCAGCCAAAGAAAACAGGGCTGCTCTGAGGCTGTCCCTCGTGTAGACAAAAAAACACATAAAAAATGTTAACCCCACAGGTAGCAGCCATGCCACAACTAGCATGTTCCGAGTTCCAGGTGGTGTTTATGATTTGTCTTCTTTTCAAGGGGTTACAGCATCTTTGGTTATCCCAGCAGCTTGCAGGAGACACAGTGACATCTGCAAGATGATGTACGCTGGAAATGCAGCGCAGGACAGGGGCAGCAGTACCACAGCATTTTTCTCAAAATTGAAAATGTTTTGCAAGATTGTTCCGTCTGCCCTGCAAGATGAAAGTAAAGCTCGGATGGGATCAGGGCAAACAAGACAGGGCTGGTTTGAAGGAGGAAGGAGGGAGGCAGGAGTGCTGCCAGTCATTGCATGGGTGCTCAGGCTGCCTCACTTCTGCACCTTCATGGCAATAACATCATCAGAAAGGAGATGAGAAGAACTCACAAGAAACAGCCCTGTCCAGATGAGAAGGACAACAGGAATAACTAAAACATGCATTCACTGAGCTTGAATGATTCAATTCAGTTATGTGACGTGCATGGTACTTGCAGACTTCTCTGCAGCATTTGATTGGAGATCTGTAGGTTTGCATTTTTGGAAGAGACATTTCATCTTTTGCAATAAATTCCTGACCGGTGCAAGCACAAAAGAGATGCAGAGGAAACACTGGAAATGATCTTACCAAGGGGCTAAGAAAACACTTCAAACCCACATGTCAGCTAAGGGCAGATTCATGTGCAGCACGTGCTTATCTGTGCTACAGCGTTTTCTGAAAGTATTACTGCGATGGGAGATAAAGAAAATTTACTAGCCTGCATACATTTCCAAAAACCATTTTATAGGACTCAGATTGGAGACCAGCAACTGAAGCCAAGAGGAAAGATTATGGGATTAAAAACTCTATATTGAGCCCAAAAGTCAAAACACCAGTACTCAATCAGAATCAGGTTTGAAAAGATGAATGCATTGTCCAAGAGCTGTTTTGGACTGGAATTTCATTTTAAATAGCAAATTTTATGTAGTGACCTAGGACACACTCTTCTAGACACACACAGAAATAAAGCGTTTCTATGAAATTTGTGGTCAGTTTCCTCTTTTCTTTGCTATGTAGGGAGCTGAAATAGAGAGATAAGGGAAAAAAAATCACCACTTACTGTGGAGCAATTTGTGCTCACAAGAGGCTGTTTATTTCAGAGTTTTTGCACAATTCTGTGTTTGTTTGAAGCTGGTTCACACTAACTCTGGATCTAGCTGTGAATGCTCCCTACTATTAGAAATGTAAACAGAAGTCCTAAGCCAGGCAACACCTGAGAAAAGGGCTTAAAATATTTTCCGCATGAGAAGGAGCTGGAAGGTGAGCTCTAGCCCTCCCCAAGCTTCCCCTTCTCCAGCCCTTGCTTCATTTTTACATGTTGTCCTCTAGCATTGCCAGAAGCAAAGGTTTGTACTGAAAAAACCCTCTTGATCTTCTCAAGAGGAGGGAGGCAGGGAGAGGGGGATGCAGATAAAACGGGATTTCACCTTTCACCTTACCTTCTCACCAGGGCAGACACCCCTCTTGGGATGCTGACTGGATGCAGAGATGTCCTGGCACAGCCTCATCCACCTACCACTTCCACAAAGGACTTTCCTGTGCAAGCACCATGTGTGGAGTCTGCAGGACTGGGTACCTCCTGGTTCCTTGCAGAGGATATGGGGATACCTTTTCTTCCCTCTCTTCCTCACTTGCACGTAGAGGATTGACAGGCATTGTTCCCCATTCCTTTCCTTCAGGCTGTTGGACATAGGGGAGGCATAAACCACAGGACAGGAACTTCTCACATTGGTGGGGTGTATTGCAAGTTAACACCTACCCGTGTTTTTCATTTTGCTCTAAAACTCAATAAAACAACCACTACTGCAAAATGAATTTAAATAAGGTCCTGTAGTTGACTCTGTGCTGAAATATTGTTTTGTTTTGTACTTCTGAAATCTTTGGCAAAACCAGAAAGCCAGCTATACTATTAGATTTCTCTTTAGTTTTCTTTTTAAACACATCATTGCAATGCTAAGCAACTTCAGGGATTCTAATGAACTCTGTTTTAAATGCAAAACATGTTTTTCAGCACTTAAAAATCAATCAAATGGCCAGAGATTGCTAAAATAGCTAGCATGAATTCCCTGCCATTTTCTACATGCAAAGGTCAAGCCTGGGAGATGAGCAGGCACTCTGAGTTTGCAGACTGGCTACATCTGTTACACATAAAGTTTGGGTTTGGCAGTGAAAACACTAGAGGGGGGAAACCCAAGGCTTATTGTCTGTGTTTACTAACTTCAGGGCCTAATCTTGCAGGAAGCTGAGTGTCTCAAGCCCCTGTGAGGTGGAGGGGACACACTGGTGCTCGCCCACCTTTGGTGACCCACACAGACCTCACCCTCTGTTTTTATTAAATCACAGGAACCCACATCTTCTTTGAAGATGTTACCTCTGCTTTCCCTGCGCCTGTCCCACTGGCTGGGAAGCCCATGACTACTCTGGTGTGGGAGACGTCTCCACCTCAGGGACCACTCGTGTGGTTGCGCTCTGCACCCACAAATGTGCAATGGGGGTAGTGAAGGGCTGTGGTTGTTTGAACCTCAGGAGGGCTGGTGCTGCTGGCTGCAGCTGTACCCTGTCTGCAGACAGTGATAAAGAGGGAGTCATGTTTTTAATACCAGAATGTGAGAAGACCTTGTATCAGCAAGGACATGAGAGAGCGAACTGCACAAGAACTCCCTCCCCAGCATTCCTCCCCGGTGATGATTAATGAGCACAGACCGTTGGCTGCATGGCCATAACTGAGGATGACACAGCAGCCAGGCCTTCTGTTTGTGCAGGGATGGAGGCAGCCCAAAGCTGCTTTGATGGAAGGGCAGGCAGGAAGGCAGGGGCATTGCCCACCCTTCACATACTCAGCATTCCAGCACTGCCAGGTTGCCCACTTCAACTTGGTTCAGACCACTCCCATTGAAAGGTAAGATGAAAGCCATCACTTTTTTTGGTTTTTTTTTTACCTTCATTTCAACTGTGCTTTCTGATCCAAAGAGTTAGGTGTTCCTCTAGCAGTAGAGGTGCCTTTCTCCTGTTGTCCTTCATCAGTGAGAGCCTAAATACTGATATACCAGGCCAGCAGCAGAGGGAATGCAATGGACAAAAACACACCTTGCACTGACCTGGCAGGGCTGGAAAGCCACTGCCCATGTGGGACAAATCTATGGTTGGGGAATTCATCTAAGGTGAGTCACAGCCTGGATCAGGAGCGCCAGCCTGCTTTACTAGCTAAGCAACAACTAAAAACAACCCAATAAAGACAACAATGTTATTGCGTCTTGGAATTACGCTTGTGGTAAAATGAAGACCTTTGCAAGAAACACAAGAGTCTGCTGGTGGAGAGCAGAGGGGAGGAGGAGGAGGAAGGCTATTAAAATGGAAGTCAGAGCTAAGCTTCTTGTCAGACTGAATTCTTTGCTGTGAATAATAAGCTTTTACCACAAAGAGAAAAGAAAGTTTGTTCACTAGTTGGGTTTTTTCCAGAACCCACACAACATCTAAAATCCTACAGGCTTTCTTATCTCAATGAAAAATAATTACTCTAAAGAATATTCTTCAATGAACCCTTAGGGGACAAATTATGATACTTCACTGGAAACACTGTGTTCTTTTCCCTTCACAAAAAAATGTTCTTGTGCTTGTTTCCAGGAGGTAGGCAGGCGAGCACCACAGCCAGCAGTAGGGCTCTTTGGTAATGTGTTTAATATGACATGTTCCATGGCAGCTTTATTGCACCATTCATGATGGAGATACTTCAATTCTGTAAAATTCAGCAACGTCAGTCAGAAGTCCCACATAGCAGCATCCCCACAGGAATCCCCAGCAAAGGTACTTCACTGTCTGGGGTCAAGCACTACAGGCACTTCAGAGATGTCCATTTATCTGCATTTGTCAGTATAAATCTTCCTATAAGCACTGAGGGAAATCTGGCCAGTAAATTCGGTTTTAAGTATCCAGGAAATGCGGCTTGTACACAACAAAATAACTATTTTAAACAGGATGCAATAAGCTTTTCATGTAGGATATTTATGCTGCTGCGATGTTTTATAAATAACAGAGGAAAAATAGTAAATAAAAAAAGATTAGACTTCTGGTGATCACACAGACTGTTTCAATCATGTCGGAGGTTGCCAAAAGTGCTGTTTTCTTGTCCCACTGTAGCTGCCAGGCATCCAGCGTTTCATATGCACCACAAAGAGTAAAAAGTGTGATACAGGCCAGTGATGCCAGGGGTGATCTTTGTAGTTAAAGACTGTAGGGTGCATTTTTAATATAACTCCCTATCTCATCTGAAGAATTCTTGACACAGGTGTCAGAAACACAACTGCTTCCAAACATGTATCACCACTAAAAAGAGGGACCCTCCCCCCACCCCACACACACACTTCACACACTGTGGAAGTTCAGAATTCAGCAGGATGGTCAAGGACTCATTAATGCCTCATTTGCTATGAAATCATTAAAACAGGTATTCTTTGCATAATTAAATTATTACCAGTGGCATTACAGCAGGGAAGGGCTTAGTCCTAATATCATACCAGATTTCTGATTGAACAGCACTGACTAGAAAAGTGCTGGAATCAGTTCACAAGGAGGGAAGAATCCAAACCAGAGTATTTTTGAAGAGCAGCATTCCAGACTGGACATGTTAAAATAGCTACAATAGGAGTTATTTTATTTACTTTCCTTTTCTGTATGTAGAACAATGGCATGTTCCAGGATCCCAGGAAAATTATTAATAGCACTTTGTTGATGCTGAGATTGTGGCATATGCTGTGCGGGGCAAGCAGGGTGCATTCACAGGCTCCTGTCCCAAAAGCTTAGCAGTGGTTTGGTGTAACTTGGCTTATTCCAAACTATACCCTGCCCTACCATCTCCCAGAGCCTCCCCTCACCATCACGTTATCTCTTACTCGATCCCAACATAGTTATTCCCTGCAAAATGAATGGTGCATGAACACTCACAGTCATGAAAGGTCTCATAGACAATAAATTAAAGGATGGAGTTGCTTGAACTACTCACTGTGATTGTGCTTCCAAAAGTGAGGGTTTATTCTGTGCTATAACATGAAGCAAATTAATTCAGCTCTACTAATTTTCAAAGTAACCTCATATCAGTGTCATAGAAATAAATCTATATATGTGTGCATCCACTGATATTGTTAAATTATTAACTGTGAACAACTTATTGGATGAATTTTGCTTTTTCAGCATCTCACGTAAACAACAGGATGTGAAAATGAAGTCCCATTTTTTAAATTATTTCTCAGGGGCTCCCTGCTAAGTGGCTTGTCTCTGACTTAAACAGGCCAGGTCAAAACCCCCAGGTAGATTCATTCAGTAAGGAAAAATGCTGATTAACCATAACTCAAGTGTTTTCTATGACTGACAATTTTGACGACATGGCCAATAGAAAAAAAAAATCCCAGATAATTTGAAGAATATTCCAAGTTTTCTTTCACAGAAATATTTCAGGCAATAAAATATTTTAAAATTCTTATTTTATCTGTTAAATCAGGAGACAGTGTGCCCCAAGTACTGTTATTTCCTGCTTTTTGCCATATTTGTTTGTGAACTCTTTGATATAATTAGCCTTTGCTCCCAACTTGTAGTGCACAACCAATCCCTCATCCCTTGGGTTTGCTCCCAGCAGGATGAGTGACAAGTCTTGCTCTCCAAAGGCCTGAGAATGCACAACTGCAGCTGGGGTTGTGGTGCTGCCCAATAACTCAGGGAACTTTGGTGGCAATGGCTAGGAGACTAATTTACCCTTGAATGTCAAATCTCTACATATAAAAATGGATGTCTCTCATTTCACTTGCAAGAAGTTGAGTAGGTCAAGCACTTACTTTCTACAAACAATCCACTTAACTCTGTTATCCTGCTACTGGCCGTGCCTTACCTGTGAGCTCACCCATGGCAGAGAAACCACCTGAGCGTTCTCCAGCACTGATTCAGGTAGTTTGTTTGCTATGATTTACTTTTACGTACACTGCAAACAACAGTGTCCATGGGTTTCCAAGGGCAATTTTGACCCAGCGATGCTTCATTTACACACCACAGTCACCCGTTTTTCTCCATGCTCATACTCCCGGTTTGACTTTCAAACGTGGCAGAACAGCAAGAGTGAATCTCCCCAAAATGCTGCCCACTGGGGACATCAACTAGATTAACTGGCAACACTGAAAACATGCTTCCAGCTTTCAGTCTAGCTTATGAAAGGACAGTTTAATTTTGTAAGTGCGTGTGGCAACAGTCCAGGCCACCCCTGCTTTTGGACTTATGTAAATAAGGACAAATATCACGCGCACAGTTTCAGACCTGAAGTTAAGCAGTTTTGTGAACATTTGCATTAAAAAAGCATTAAGCAGCTCAGTGCCACCAGCTGGTGGTGCAGTGTGTAGAGATGCCCCATCATGCCCGTGCAGCTCACCATGCCTAGCTCCGAGGGTGCTGCAGGGCAGCATCAAACATCTCCAAAGAGAGGGAAGTGACTCACAGTGCAGATAAACCAACAAATCCCTGGGTAAACAGGCATCAAATCCGAATATTAGAAAGGGAGTTCTGTAGTTTAATAATGAATAAAGACATCAGGCAAGCCCTGCTGTGACCTTGTTATAGCTGCAGTTTAACTCTACAAGTCATGCCAGTCAGTGGTTTGATCTGACTGCAGATATGGTGGTTTCTGACACTGGAGCTGCAGGACAGCACCAGTCTATTAGCTCTGTGCAAAGTGTAGGAAGAGAAGATGACCCTGTAAGCAGAAAGTTGCCCCTCACAAAATCCTTGCAGAAGGAGAATGCCTTCACATGTAGACAGAGAAGAGACAGTCATATTCTTCTCTAAATACACAGTATGGACACCATCAGAGGAAATTAATAACAAACACTAAGCTTGAGGAATTGGGTCAGGCAAAGGAAAGAGAAATTGTACGTAAGTCATGTCACGGCCTGGAAAATGATCCTTTGAGATCAGCTAAATGGCAGCTAAAGCAGAGCATGAACTTTACAGACTGTGGAAGAGCACACAGCAGTGTGGACATAGCTTGCAACATGCAAATCTTTCATAAGGAATCTTCTCCTGGAGCCACTTTGGGTACCCATGTGGGTGACTTTACTTTCTCTTGTTATTTTCAACTAGCAATCAAACAGTGATAAAATAGACATCTGTCCTTGTTCTGCAAGGCAGCAACCAATGCTTAATCTTTTGATTCAGAGGCTGCAAAGCAGATGGTAAGAGCTATAGAACTTGTCGTAATTGTGATACAAGGATAAAATTCAAACTTGTCTTATAGCTGCAGCTGTAGTACAGCCGAGCATTGGGGTTGTGCCTGTTCACACACTCATGATGCTCAGCCATTAATTTCCAGGGTGGTCCACAATCTCCCCAGTATGTCTGCATGATGGGGCAAAAGCCTGGAAAGAGACCTGGGGAGTGACCTACCTGCTAGCTGGCTTCACAGCACAGCCTTTGGCTGCTGCAGAGGAGCTCCAGAAGGGGCTTTTGGACAGCCCAGACACTCCCCCAAACTGTACCTACTGTGCACAGGCCAGCTGATAGACAGGATTTGTATGCTTCAATGTGGTGATTAATATCAGGGTAGATTGCCCAAAGGCTCCCGAATGCAGCCAAAGCTGAACTCAGAAAAGACACTCACAAATAATACAGTAGAAATTGCTCTTGAAGATGTAGAAGTGGTCATGAAGGAGAACCTTTTGTGTATTTTTAAGCAAGGAGATGTTTTGTATGTAGTTTTATGATAATGGGTAGCAATGGATCATGGATGCACTGGAACATGGCCAGCAGGACTGTGTGATCTGAGCAGCACAGCAGATTGGGGAGTTTTACCTTGTCCCACTGCAGGGGCCTCTTCAATGATGCCTCCTGCCACCATTCAGACAGAAAACAAATGTCCTGTTTGAGATATTTGATTCCCTGAGCAAGCTTTATCCTGTGCCAAGACCCCAGTAATTTAGTTTTGTGGATTCTTTTAAGCAAGCATTTTATCTGCAAGTGTGTGTGTGGTACGTGGAAAAATAAATTAGAGGAAGAGAAACCCCCACATGTTATAGTGAAAATATAGTCAGAAAGTAATAAACAAGGAACATAAATGGAAAGAAGAATACAAAAATAATACAGAGTAAACCCACTGAAAGACTGAAAGCATCAATGTCAAGATACATTTAGCAAAGTTAGACTTCCATTACATACAGGAGGACCACTGAACACCATGTGAGAGCTGGTGAAATTACTTCTTAATTAACTGATCTACAGAGATGACAAAAAAGGGTTATACAGGCACTGCATAAATTATCAAATTAGGTGTCATATAGACACCAGTGGCTCTCACAGATGAGAGACGTCATGCTTCTTACTAGCATGGAGACCCTGCACAGTCTTCTTTTAAATCCCTCTATCTTACCCTTGGGAAGCACAAGATGCTGTGGCATCCGTTGGTTCATTCCTTTGCTGTTGTGTGCACTAAAAACTTTGAAAGGGCTGGCTGATGGTGTGTCACCAACACTATTGCGTGGTGTCCTTGCACTGCCCCAATGTCCTCCATCCTCATCCTGCTGTCTGGATCTTGACCCCAAAAGGCAAACATGTTCCTCCTGCTCTGTGTTGTGCAGTAACCAAAGCAATAATGTCCTCCTCCGGGGCTGGGAATGCAGGGCTCTGGGGTGGCACAAATAACAGCAATCCAGACCTCACTTTTTTATTTCCTTAGCTTGTGTAAACACAGGTTGAGGAAGGGAGAATAATAATCATCCCCTTACTCATAGATTTGGACATTTTACTGTTTCTACTGACCTGTGTGTTCATAAGTAAAAAGTAATAGAGCATCCCTGCACACCAAAAAGTTATTTTCACTGTTTTTTTTGATTTAGAGCATTAAATCAGATTCACAATCAAAGCATTGCTGTGTATAGTCCGGCTGAGGCACTATTCTTGTAGCAGTTGAGAAATAGACAGGTCTTAGAAGCTGGAACCAATTGCCAGTTACAATGAAAGAGGAACCTCTACATAAATGGCTCAGGATTTCCTGTTATTGCAGTTTGATTTTTGTGATGCAAGGCAAGATTCATTTTTTTCCCCCAATAATTAAACACATGTGAAGTGACATTCTTTCCAGTCCACAACAATGACTTTCCTGGAGATTGTTTTGACAGCGCTTTCAACTGAAATATTTTACATTAATATAAATAAGTTTGTTTCTCAAAGTCATGACTGCACAATGATATCACAGCACACCAATCTACTTTTTGAGGAAAGAAAGATGTTATTTTAAGAACGTTCACAACACAATTCCTTGAAAAAAGCCCATCTTAATCCATTCCATTTGCTTGAAATTTTGGGGCTTGCTTGCAAACATGAAGCTGGCGCAAAAAGCTTTAGCATAAGGAAAAGTACTTTGTAAGATAAGCTTTAAAAGTATACTTTACTGTTTCTGCAAGAAAACTTAAACATGACAGTGATTCAAGTCCACTGATGATTTTTTCCTATATGGCATTCCAAAGGTAAATCTCCCAGCCAGTTTACTGCAGCTCATCTATAAAATAATTGCTTTTGATATAAAAAATGCACAGAGCTTATTGCTGCCTGGAAGTGGACTACGGCCCCAGTTCAAAGTTTGTTGATGTTAGTGGGGATTCTTACACAGTTTAATATCTCAGTTAGCAGGAAATGCACCATCAAGAAGCTTACTTTTCCAAATACCATGATCTAACCACTAGAGATAACTCAACAGTTTCAAATGAGAGCTGAAAACACCAGCAAGGGAAGCAAAAATTAAGACCAGTTCGTGTTATCCCTAGTCAAAGGGAACAGAAACTCATTCCACAATAGTTCTGCTCAGTGCTTTTCACTGCAAAGCCTGTGGTCCCCGCGGTCTCGCCAAGCAGCCCTCTTCTGCTCAAATCTGTGTGTGCTCTGCATTTCACCCAGCCCAGCCTCTGCTACACTCTGCAGCCTCATTTCTACCTACACACCAGGGTGAAGCACTCCCTGGTTTGCCCTGCCCTCATTGCACATCCCCAACCCTGCCTGCCCTGTCCCCTCTGCACAGACCCCTGCCACTACTGGAAACGTGAAAGTGCGTCATATCAAGGAAATTTAGCCATAAACTAAGGAATGGGCAAGTGGCCACACAGCCCACACTTCAAAGGGCAATACACTTCTTGGGTCTCTGTCCTGGAGAAAGAGCTGTGTGCAATAAACATCTGATAACTGAAGCCTGAAATGAGCTCTTTGTATTTTCACTGTTGCTTTTTATTAAATGTGGGATAACATATCTTTTATTACCTTCACTGAAGCAATTCATTTGTACCCACAATGGCTTTGGGGAAAGACTCAACTTCATTTTCACCTTGACTAAGCCCTTCCACCCCTTGCCCCCCCCCCCCCCCCCCNAGTTTAAAAGGACTTGTTTGTTAAGATCTCCCAGCCGTCTGCTGGGGAATTCCACACAAAAGCAGATCTCCCCTTAGGGATTATTTCGCTACCTTTGAAGACTGTTTGCCAGCATGGCTGCTTTTTATTTGCAGAGGTATTTCAGCCCTGTGAACTGACGGACTGTATTACGCGTTAGGGACCGTTTCGTTAAAACAGCCTCACAGGCCAAGTATCTAAAGGTTCACTTGCTGATATGTAGCTTCCATGAGGCTTTTTTTTTTTCATCCAGCCCAGTCCTTCGAAAAGCATTTGGACAAATCTTCCCATTGAAGTTGAGATAAATTTAAAAATTAGGTGTGCAAGTCCAGCACCAATTCTGATGTTGCCATGATGATGCTGGACTTGCATTTTTCCCCAGGGGGCAGGGGGGGAAATGCCATTTTCCTCATCCATTTCCCCCCAGGGGCAGGCAGCATGTTGCTCCTCCCATCACGAAGTCCCCATGCACCCAATACCCGAGTAGGGCCTTCCACAGCCACACAGGGCTCATCACAAGGATCCTTCCACTTTCCCCGTTAAAAGAAGGTTCCTGTAATGCGTGGAGCACGTAGCCCCAGGAAAGGGCTCCGGGCAGACAGTGCAGCACTGAGCAACATCTTAGTACAAAAGGGTGAAGTACTCCCTGGGTTGCTCAGGCAGCACCCCCCACCACATGAGCTTTCATGGTGCTCCCTCATGCAGGCCCTTTGTTTTCCCTGGATGTGTCTGGATGTCTGAATTGATGATCTGGAATTCATTAGGTAGCCGAGTGCCTAGAAGTCAGCCACTGCAATACCAAAATCCCTTTGGGATTAGCCCAAAGCAACAAGCCTAATGACACCCAGCAGCTGTAGCTAACTGTAGAAGGATCCAAGATTGTCAAATGGGAATGAAGGACCCATTCCTTAACAAAACAGTCTCCTCTCTAAAGATGTATGCAGCATTTTCCTGAACAAGATACAGATGCATCTCGTCTTCTCAGCACTGAGTGCACACATCTCTTTCTGACTCCAAACTGGGATTTAGGAGTGCTGAGAAGTTTTGAAAACTGCCATGCAAAGTCTGAGCCTGAAAAAGCTCCAAAGCTGATGACTTTAAAGCTCTCAATCTGATAACTGGGGGCCAGCACAGCATAACCAGGGGAGATATAAGATGCAGATCCGGGAGAGCCCAACACACATCCTCTCTGTGCAAGTAATTCATATTTCCCTTGCCAAGTTTGCTTAATATGTTAGAGTAGATAAATGATCTCCATAACACATATCACACTCTTCTCCAGATAACGTGAGGGGAAGGGAGAAAAAAAAGAGAAGATACACAAAAGCTCCTCACTTTAAAAAGATAAATTTGATTGTAAGCCGGATGAACTTATAATTTATTTTTAAATTGGTAAGATTAAGAATTAGTTCTGAGCATGTAAAAAACCCCATAAATGTTTGGAGATTTTTTTTATTCCATACTAGAATAATGAGGAAGCTGCATGGAACAGCTATAACTGGACCAGTTATAGCTCATTTGTCTAAACCATTGCCCTGCTTGTCTGAATTTCAATTTTAGAAATTCACCAACTAAACCAAAATGTATTTCTAAGGCCAACTGGAATGAAACAAAGGACTTCTCCCATGCGGTAATCCCATAGCAGAGGACTGCTTAGTCCCATACACAGAGCTATTACCCAAATATTGCCAAGCTGAACTTTCAGCTCAAATTGTTTGCGTATGTTCAACTGGAAAAGTGTATGAGGAATGGCATGGATTAGCTGTACTTGCTGTTACTCATGGAGCAGTACAGGCATGCCAGGCCTGTCACAGGCAGATGATCATCTTCAAGCACCTTTAAGTAAAGGTTAGAAACCCAAACTGGGTCCCCAGAGGGACAGCCATATACTTCTGCCTGCAAAAAAACTTAGGCCTTGGCATAGCAAATCTGAAAGACTAAGGACAAGCAAACCATTCCCTCTCTTTATCACACATGTAAAAATTAATTATTCATTGTAATCACTAACATTACATTATGGGCTGAGAAGTTAAAAAGCAGAGAGAAACATTCCTAAAATATATACTAACATTTTCCAACCTTATGTGAAATGGCAGCATAATATCTGTCTTTGTTGTTACTAATGATTACTGCCTTTTAATTATCAAGTGGATAAGGTGGGAAGATACTTGTCTCACAAAGCATTCTGGAAAGCTGCATTCACACAAATCTGAGAGACACCAGAAAGCCAACAGACACCCCAGTGCCCTGGGAAACTTGCTGGGAAGAAACACAGTACATCCCAGAAGGAGCTTCTACACATTCATAAATTCTAACTGAATGTAAAACATCCAGGAAAGAGACCTCAGAGATGTGAGGAATCTAGTAAGAACATCTGCTCGCTGCACAGGAAGATGGGTTACATAGCCAAGAAAATATTACATTGCCTCAAGAAAGATAAACTAGTAGCATTAATATTCCAGCAATAGGCTTGAACCTCTAGAAATAATAAAAGCTAACTCTTTTTTTTAGGTGAAAACATGAATCAACCTGACTCTGAACCTCTCAGAAAATCTGTCCTGCAGAGGGATTTTTGTCCTTTGTAACAGCAAGAGAGGATGGCCACATGAGAGAGAGCACTCATGAGAAGGGCACTTGGTGAGAATTGCTTTGCCATCCCTGTTGGCACATCAACCTGCTTCTGTGGCACTTGGGATAACAACCCACTGGCAAGGTCAATATTGGGCATTAGCAAAACTTATGAAATGGTGTCAAGAGCTTAAAAATTATGCAGTTTAGGCTTGTGTTGTCAAACACTTATATGGAATTGAGAGACTTGCTAGGAGCAGAACTCATTTAAATCTTAGAAAGGATGAAGAAAAAAAGCCTACAAAGATTGAAGGAATTTTCTTATCCATCGTAGGCATCCTTCATCTTAAAGACACCCAGACTGGTCATGCAGCATCTGTGCTGACAGTGGGAAAATAACATCACTCCCAGCAGCTGCTGAACTCATTAGCATCCAGCCTCTCACAGCCACCCTGAGGACATCCCAGAAAGTACAGAAATGCGCCCTTTTCTCAGCCTCCCATGTGACACTCACAGCTAATAGATACTCAAGCTAAGTAGTTATCTGAGGAACCATTTATCCTGAGTTTGGCTAAAAAGCACACAGCTGCTTAGCATGCTTCATGGGCTTTACCTTTGCTTTTCAGGAACAGCTTTTCCATTAGCACTTGGTGAAAACTGTAATTTATATGCATGCCACATTTTGCAGAGATAAGCCTTCATTTCACCAGCTCTCCCTTTTCCTACAGTTTATCAGTAAATCCCATGATCCCTGTTCTGTGTAAATAAGTCACCTATGGAAAATTCCTGTGGCAGAGCCCACATCCCTGAAGAGGTCATAGCACTCTCAGGTTGACCTCCTTTCTCCAAGTCTCCATGTGCACCTGTCCCAGGGATGGTCATTGCACACATCAGCCCAAGCTGGTGAGGCATTTTGAAAATCAAGGACATGTTACAGCCCTTGCACAGAAACCAGCAGTGTGCCTGGAGGACCAGCTATAGGAAAGAAGTGCCTTCCTTCAGTGGTGCCAGGTGGCCAAAGTGAGCCTGGAAATCTGTCACAAATCCATAACAGTGCCATAGCAGGCAGCTAAGGGAGTCCCAAGGAGCCACTGCAGTGGTCAACAAACCCTGTGCCAGCAGATACACTGCCCAAGCTTTGTAAGTGCAGATCTGCCTATGCTAAATCTGGCCACAGTTCCTCACTCCATCTGCAGAAAGCTTCCTGAACGGAAGTGCTTCCCTCAATAGTTTCTTTCTTAACTGATGACAAATGAGAAACTTTTTACTTAATGAAAATATATTTTAAGAGATGTTTGTCCCAGAAGTCAGATTTAAGAAGGATGGGAGGTTAGAAATAGAGCCTTTATGGAAGGAACTTCCATGCTGGAATAACTTTTGCTAACATAAATGTCCATAAAACATACTGGAGTCCACCAAGCTGAAAACACTCAACATGCATGACTACCATGACTGCCCTGATTCTGATCACTGGCACATTGCAAGAAATGGGGGGCATCAGGTGAAGCTAATAAGAATCAGATACAAATGAAATAATTATATGATCTCTCCCCACAATCGGTATTTGAACTGTGGAGCTACTTGCAAAGGGATGATAAAATTTTCTTCAGTCAAAGGGAAACTGAATTAAGTCACAGAAAAATAACCCATAATTTTGATTAAATATAATAATATACAGAAAATGTCTTCTTCTCTGGGAGTCTCTGAGTTGAAAATGGTTGAAAACTGAAGGAAAGCTGCAACAGAGTCTTGAGAAGAGTGGCTTTGGATACTCATTAAGGTGACATACTGGGGCTGGTGGATCAACAGTGTCACCCAGCTCAACAACACTGGTGATTTTAGGCAGTGCTTTAGGTAGTGACATTGCAACTTGGTTGGACAGGAGGTGCCACAAGTACTGAGTTAGTAAGCAGCATCATTGCATAGGGCTGTGGGGAGCATGTGCGGCCTGCTTCCCCCAGCCCCCCGAGTAATCACATCCTGTGCACCCAGGGGTGGGGAGGATCCGCCAGCAAACAGGCACAGACCATTTCCGTGCATAAGAACCAAACAGTTAAACAAGTGAAAACATCTTTACCCAAGGTCATATTCCCACAGATCCCACAATGGAAGCCCATGTCCACACCAAGCAGTTTCCTCCACTCTCGTTGGTGTCACCTTGGCTGCCCTTGTCAGGCGGAAATGCAGAGAGTCTCCACTGCTGCAGCTTGAACAAGGATTGGCTTTCTTGTGGTTTGTCTCAATGTTTGCATACTTTTTGGCAATGGCTTGCACTGCAGTTCTGTTTTGTTTCATCAACTGACTCTCAAAAAGCAAAGCATGCTCTCAAAAAGCAAAGCATGCTCTAACAGGCATGCCTGGAAAAAGCATGGGCATAGGACTAAAACACTGGCACTTCATGACCATATAAAGGGAGATCATTAAACAGAGGTCCTAGACTGATCCCAGAGATCAGCTGCAGCTGCAGGTGTAACAGATTTTCAGCTGGCACAATGACAATAGAATTATGGGGGGAAAACCGCAAAAATTGTATTATGTAAAAAAGAAACATGTATAATGAATTGACAAGAGACTTGCAGGCAAACAACTGATACCTTTTGCTTTCCTGGACAGATGCTGCCACAGATTAACCCATCCCTTTATCACTTCCATGCCAATCTAAATACAATTCCAAATATTTCCCTAAGACCTGTTATGTGGTACCAGCAATCATAACCCTGGAGCTATGGGCATTTTGCAAAACCAAGAAGGTAGCTGGTTGAAAAAAGGTTAATGGTATACAAACTCACTAAGCCACGAAGTACAGCTCTAAGTTGCATAATGTGGGTGAATTAAATGTTGTTTTAATCTTAAAACAACAGAGTATCTAAGGTCTTGCATTTTTTTCAGCACCTCAGGGAGCATAGGGAGGCTGTTCGGACTGTGAGGTAAAATGGAAGGGATAGGCAACAAACAGTTTCAACAAATTCAAGACTAAAAGTTGCCTTCCTTTCCCTTCTCATCAGAATGTGGTATTTTGACAGCTGAATGTGTCTTGCTCTCCCGAGAGATGCAAAGATACAAACTGGGACTTGACATCACCAATTGCATCAACACAAAGCAATAAACAGCTGCACACAATGTCTGCTGCGGCTATTGCAACCAAAGTGCTCCTTTACAGAAAACAGGGAAATTCACAAAGTATTGGCTAAAATCACAGCGGAAATGGAGGCTGCAGATTTCAGTCTGTTCAGAGATTCAGTTCCCAATTGCACAGCCTGGTGTGCGTGGTCTGCCCTTGGCAGAGCAACCCAACATTCCCCTCCCTCCCTTCTGGGGTATGGCAATTTTTCTATTATCTTTTTTAAAAAAAATCTTAATATAGGCTTTCTCCCTGCAGGAGTGCTCACCCCTCAAGCAGCCCATGAGCAGAGCTGTGTGCCTTGCCAGTGGCCCCACAAAGACAGCTTTTCTGAGCCTGGAAAAGAAGTTGTTGTGAAGAAATCTACTCCCTTGGAGGAGGAATTTGGAGATAACACCAGCAGAGGATATAAACAATGGACACCCAGCAGACTCGCGCACACAGAGTGAAATGCCCTTACACAATAGAAAAATGTATAAGGCACATTAAAATGCCCACCCAGGTTTGACAACACTGCAGTCAGTCTCCTATTC
Source organism: Pachyramphus minor (assembly GCA_013397135.1). Classification (NCBI taxonomy): domain Eukaryota; kingdom Metazoa; phylum Chordata; class Aves; order Passeriformes; family Tyrannidae; genus Pachyramphus; species Pachyramphus minor. The sequence continues at coordinate 208,968 of VYXB01002517.1, forward strand.
TTTATCCTCCAGAGTCAAATACAAAACAAAGGCCTATTTTTTTAAGATTAAGACCAGAGACAGTGGGATTATATGAAAGATATGACAAAGGGTATAATGGATGGACTTAGCATGCAAACGGGTTTGAGTGGGTGCCAAAGGCTCAGGTCACATAAACTACATTGTTTCTTCCTTTCCGTGCCCCCCCTTTAAAGTCTTTATAAATAAAGACTTAGCTTTGGTGGACACAAGCTATTTTTCTTCTTATTTCTAGACACTAAAATTATTTCTTAAGTGTGGCAAGTATTTCAGATACAACTTTTGCACAATGATCAGAAATTTGAAGTTAAATTTGCTCCTGATGATAAAAACAAATTAATTAAATACACACTTCTGCTATTTGGGGTTAAAGGAGAAAACTTCTTCGTACTTAGTGACACAAAGAGCAGCAACTTCATCCAGCTTCCAGAAAACCTTCTGGCATTAGCATACAATGTGCTAAACGTTCACACACACACACACACACACACACACACAAAACACATATAACCTTGATACCTCCTACAAGATAACATTCACCTTTATGTTAATAATTGGAACTAACTTAGTTGCCTCATGCTGTTCATGTCAGGACTGGGATATGAAGGGTAGAACTGGACATGCATCATTTAGGGAAAAATTCACAAAGCTTTGGGACTCTGTCGAAACCAGCAAATTTTTGATGTGGTCCCTGCAACTCTGGTTGCTCACAAGCAAGAAGCACAGGTGAGGTTGAAAGTACAGGTTTGCTTGTGAACATTCTTGGTGTCAGCCTGAATCTGCCACGCAGGCAGAGCAGTGCAGGGACAAGCACCAGCAAAGTACTCTACACCATGGAACTGCAGGTGAAACTCTGCTTAAAAGCACCTGTTTGTAAAAGCAGAACAACAAACACAGCATTTCCAATGGGAAACACTGATGATGCCATCAACATTTTTTCTAACAACAAGTAAGGCCATTCTGTATGTGACACCAAGGAGGTCCAGTAAGAGCTATAGAGAGGGAAGTGATCTTCAACCACAGCTGTTCCTTGGACACTAAAACTGCAAGGGTTGACCTGGGCTTATAGGGATATGGTATCACAAGACAGGGATCCTACCAGTATAAAGTGCCGAGGAAGGCAGCCCACAGCAGAGACAGGTGGGGAGTTTTCTCAGTAGATGCTTTTGGTTTTTGGGTTTACCTTTTTGAGTCCCGCTACAGACAACAACTTAAAAGTAACCAACAACAACAACAACAACAACAAGAAATCCACCCCTTCCCCACCAAGCAGAGCACTTTCTCAGGACAGTCAGGAATCAGCAGTTCAGATGTTAAGCAAAACCCTGGACACAAGATTCCCAATGACACTGAAAGGTTGTGCAACTCTGCCATAGCAGCTGAGAGTTCCTGTTGATAACTGAACAGGTTCATAGTACTGTGCTGGTCTTTCCCTATCCAGCAACCTTGCCAGTTGTTTGATTCAAAGCATCCCTCATCCTGCAGGAATCCAGATGCAGCTTTTGGCATCATCCCAGCTCAAATTATTTTTAAAACCCCTCTGTGCACTTCAAATGACACCAGAATTAAGGTTAGAAAACAACAATAAATCCAGAATTTGATAATACCACTGAAGGCCTAAGAATGAACAATAAGATTGGTTTTAGTTGTGCAACCCATCTGTAGGATGAATTTGTTAAAGACAATCTGGATAGGAATTTTTCTAGTAAGCCAAGAAGTTTAGGAGGGATAAAAGGAATGTATTAGTGCATCCAAACTGTTAAAACAAATTTCAGAGTGTTTTGCCATTTTTAAATGTAGCATTTTGGCTCTTCAAATCTTTCACGTTTTTTAAGAGACATATTTCATTTTCAAGTTATTGAGAAACTAAATCAGCCCGTCACTTCACTAAGTACATGCATGTGTTCTCCAAATGCCCAGAAAGATGAAATACTATAAAACAAGACTACTTTGGAAATTAATAGACACAAGAGCAGCATAAATAACCAGTGATGATAACCCAAGAAAACTGCCATAGGTAGGTCAGAACAAACGTCTATCTATCCCAGCCCTGTCTTAGGCAACAGCTTAAGGAAAGAGCATTAAAAATAGCCAAGCACTGCAGGGTTTTCCTCCTACATCCCTCACCCAGCAGTAAGTAAGTGGCATTCCAAGGAGGTGGTACACACATTGTGAAACCTAACAGCTACCACTGGAACTGGTTTTTGGTTTGTGAGTGTTTTAATACAGCAAAACGCATAGAGTTGCAGTAGGTTCTACTCCAGGCCGGTGTGCAGCCCTGGCATGCTGTGGTCAGGGTCAGTGTCGCTGCCCAGGGAGATGCATCTCTGTCTGCCTAAAGAACCCCAAAGAGCCCTGGTGGTCAATGGAAAGTCAACACACACAGCCACAAATAAACCCATCATCTGTGCCCGATCAGGCAGGAAAACTGACCTTCAGAGTGTCCAGCACCTGGCCAGCCCTTCATCTGCTCAGGCAAAGAGTTTGGCTGAGAAACTAAGACATCCTTGTGTCCTGGCTCCATTGGTTTGGGTTTCAAAATATTCCCCAGTCCGTTCCAGAAGAGCCAGACTCCTGACCCAAAAAATTAAGTAAATAGACTTAATTTGGCTTTGAAAATCTTGGCTTCACCAAAGCCTTTTACCCCCATAAACAACTTCAAACACCACATAGCTTTCTCTGGCACAGGATTTATTCAGTACTCAAATGGACCAGGACAATGCAGACAGTATCTTTTTAAAAGCTCTCAATTATGTAAACACCTCAGCTATTTTTGGTAAATGACTGCTGGTATAAAAATTGTGAAAAAGAAATTCCATAGCAACTATTATTATTGTCATAATTATTCACAAAATAACATTATTATTTTTTGATTAAACAATGTTACACTCAGGGGATTACAGGAAAAGGTCAGACAAAGACTTCAGTGTATTTACAAAGACACTCTGAAGCCTTGGAAAGTCTTCAAGTTTCTTAACAGTTTCACCCACAATTTGGGACTAAACTGCAGCCACAAAGGTACACCATGTCAGGGAGCAAAGTGCCTCTCAAGGGGATGCCTCAACAAGGCTGGGAGTTTGTATTTTCTGCTACTGATTCTCCTGTCTCTTAGGGTCCATGCTGTCCTCCTTCCTCACACTATGACTCTGTTCCTCTCCATCCTCCTTTGTAAGATTGATAGAATTGGATGATCCTACTACACATGTAACAGCGGCATCTCGGCAGGGGTGAAGGGGACACACTTGACTCGGATTGGATTAGTTAAGGCTGGATAAGAGAGGTCTCATTTCTGGGGACTACAGACAGCTCAGGGTGCAGGGGAAGAAAGGAGATGGTCCACAGAGCCAGAGCAACAGTGACCAGTAGGAGCAATCCAGTGTCCCAATCCCCAGGACTGATGAGTATGCACACCAATGGCATTGCTTCTCATCTGTGCCAAGGTAAGTGGGCCTGGCACAACAAGAGGTGCACTCTGCAGTAATGTGGCTTTTTATAAACACAGAATGTTTCTTTGGGCAATTTTTTTCTTTCTCTTTTTTTTTTAACCCCTTTGAAAAATCAAATTGTGTTCTAAATTTTAATTTAGATGCTTAAAGCTGATGTCAGAAAGGCCTATAGCAAGTTATCCTCAGACAAATTAGGCAACATTACTTATTTTCCAGTGATACATCTCATCTTCAGCTCTGGCCATACAATTGTTGTTTTCGGACCCAGGTCCACAGGATACACACAAGATAATAAGGAGAGCCTAAGTAAGGGAATAAAAGTCCATGTACCATTGAATGCTTCAGGTTCAGAACTCAGACTTTCTGATTTCTAAATTATTAATTTTTTTTAATTTATAAGTGATTTCATAGAAAAATGTGATTTCACAGAAAAACATTCCAGCTGCAAAAATGTAGCAAAATAATTTCCCTCTCCTATGGATTGCAATTTAAGAAATATTTCAGTGCATCCCTCTGTTTTGAAGGGTGAAACTGGGAAGATGCTAGAAGCAGAACAGCTGACATCTGCTTTGACCTCTCGGGAAATCTTTCTATGCAAAAGCCTGAGAGCACAGATTTTAAGGAATCTTTCAAGTGCTAGATGATGTGGTGTATAGTGAATGAGACTTTTTCTGGCAAAGTTTATGTCACTTGGAAGAGACTGGGACAGACACATCAGGAGTTTATATTCTGAAAAATGACCAAAGCAGAGCACTGGCCATGCACATGGCAGCTCTAAATTGCCAAGTCACTGCTTCCAGAAGGTGATTCTGCCTCAGGTTTTGCTAAAAAGCTTTTTTCTCCTTGGTCCTCACCATGGTGATCCGCCATCTCACAGGGATTGCTCTTACCCTCGGAGATTTGTACACAGCTGCAGTGAGACCAGAGACCTCTTGCCTGAATCAACACCAGCTCTGGCAATGTAACAAACCCCAAATGGGTTACTGGCCACAGATGTCTCACAATCTCTGGTGCAGAGACTGTGGAATCTGAACCAAAAACCTGCTGCCTCTCTTAAAGCATGGTTCATTAATTCCCTTTCTGAGCCCATACCTCAGCCCAGAGGGGCAGGCTGCACTACTGTGTGAGCATGGATGGGACTGCACACCTCACCTGGGCTTTTGCTTGGCTGAATAAGCAATCTCATGAAACAAAATGGAAAAAAATTGGCCCCAATATTAGCCCAGAAAATCAATTCCTTCCCCACTTACGTCCCCCCTCCTCACAGAAGAATTTGGGTTGGTTTTCTAGACATCTACATTTTTTGCTGTCTACTTGGAGAATCACAGAATAAAAAAGTAAACCAAATAATGATAAAAATCAGTGCAGTGTGATTGATCTGTGGAATCAAGGTGTATTTGCAAAGCATTGCTCTTATACCTGTGTCAGGGTTTACACACCTGCGGTCAGTTCCAGGCAGTCTGGTCACTTAACTCAGCTTCAAGTCAGGTGATAAACAGATACAGATGGGCAAGTTTAAGCCTACTTTTAAGGAATTCAGCCATAGAAAATATGGCAGTGTTACATCGTTCTCCAGAGATCTGGCCTCCACCTCCAAACCCGGTCTTGATGCAGAGGAAATAGCGTTTGCACAGCCACCCATTAAAGATTTGAGGCAAAACATGCAAGTGATTAGTATGCATGAGAGCTCCCTCATTTCTTTGTTATTGTTCAACAGAAAGCAGTTCGGAAATTCTGCAACTGAGTTTAAAGGGGGAAAAACAAGGGATAACTGTAGCCAAATGAACCTTGACAAATGTTGTTCCCCAGCACAACAGATGCGAATAGATTACATATCTGCTTACAGGAACATGCAGGTTTGTTGTTACACTTCAGAAGGCATCCCCATTAATAATTTCAAGTATTTGGAAAAGTTCATGCACTCAGAGGAATTTTTGATTAGGTAAAAGATTTGGGTTTTTTTCTGAGCCAAGTATGTACATTGGCAGAGTGACACACACGCAGTATGACACGGAAACTGTATTAACCTTGGGGCAATACACCACAAGTGTTTCCTGCAAGAAGCCTCACTTGAAGAAAGGACATGAACACTGAAGAGAAACAGTACTGTTTAAAGTGAAGAAAATAGAAGTTTCCATGAAGAGGGTAAAGAGTGTGTCTGTCCTGGTAAAGGAGGTCATAGGTGGAATGAAAGCCTCCAGCAAAAATCTCTTCAGAGGTTTCTTCAGACAGGTTTAAATCATACTGTTCTCTATCACACTGGCCTTTGACTCCTGCTATCATCTGCCCCGGGGCACTTGGCCACACAAGCTTTCTGAGGCTGGGTTATGAGACATCTAAAGCATCTTGGTGAGTGGGGAGGGAGTACAGCAGCCGGGCTTCACGGCAGGGAAGGGATGATTAACTGGATGGATGAAAAGCCTGATTAGCAAAACATGCATTAAAAAGGCAACAGAGATCAACCAATGCCAGAAGAGCCTTGTAGAAGAAATATGATTTAAATAAGGAACAGAGCTAATTAGGCTTTGGAAGAATTATTATGGATCATATGACTTACTGAATAGTGAAATGCCTGTCAAATGTAGCTGGGATTTATTTAATCTTTTGTGATTAAATCTCCTTTACAACTCTAAGCTTTGGAATAACTCCCTCAGCACCAAAGCACAAATTAAACCTTTTAAATGGAGTTTAATTATACTCTGATGGGTATTCCTAGTGCCACTAAAGACTGATAAAAGTCTATTGTGTCAATACCGCCACTAAAATATAACCAAATCGAAGTTTCTATTTTATAGCACTTATTGATTTACTGCTCTTTTGATGACTTTTTTTCATTGACTATAAAATGGCAGTGAGGATGCTGCACCTGCATTTCTCTTCTGAAGACAGACTACAAACTCCACTCTGACACCACTAAATATGCAGCCTTGTAACACAGAAAAGAGACTAAAACATTGCTGAGGTCAAAGACTGTGCTGTCCCACCAAGCAAGTTAAAGTTCTTGGTTTGCATTTCATAACAAACCTTTCTCTCAGCATCATATAAAGCCTTGAGGAACTAGTTAAATTTCGAGGTGCATTTGCCATCACTGAGAAACACCAAATGATCACAGCACGGATGATAGTTGAGGTCTCTCTCTTAGAGCTTTGAACTCCCAGGAGGTCAGTAATCAAGGCACAACCTCATCCTCAATTATAGAAGGAAAAAATTCCACTGTTGTTCCTGATAAGCCAACCATTAGTACTGCTGCCTAATTGCAGGAGTGCTGAAAGTGTATGGGTTTACTTTTTATTTACATGCTTTTATTTACATGCTTTCCTAAGTGAATTGTCAAAGCTTAAGATAATTATCTCAGAAAATACTGGATCAATTAACTCATAGACGAAAGACAGGCCACAAGCAAGAGAAGTATGTAAGAATATGGCTTGTAGGCATCTCTGCAGGCTTAGGGGAGGCACTAAATGGACTGTATTCCTCTCTATAGTGTCATTTTACCAAGCATCATCAGCATTAGAGCCTAAAAATAGCTTTAAATATGTAATCTGAATTTGCCTGAGAAATAACACCCAAGAGATCACTGGTGTGTAAGGATTTGCCTCCCGTAGGAAAAGTATTAATAGACTGTGTAATGAACGAAATCTTGTCCAAAAACGGAAAGGTTAATATGATTCACATTTTAAAAATCTGCACTTCTGTCAGGAAGAGGATTATGGATCTATTTGTAGTTTTAATTAATTATGTGGTACTAGAAAACCCTTTGAGAAACAATACAGCAGCTGAAAGTTGATGTTGCAGCACCCGGTGTGACCAAAGATCTCACAAAACAGGGTTTTTACTGTGTGTGCTAACATTTTCAGCACATGGACCCCTCTTCGGTTTCCAGTTTGCAAAGTCATTTATTCTAAATTCATTAGCGACTACTCCATTTCCTGTGGCTATATTTAAAACCACAAAGTAATTGCACACGCACAAAAATCTCCTAATCAAGAACTTAACTCTGTATTAATTCAGCATAACAAGGAAAAGATCAGACTGCTGGTTATGCCCAAGGAGAGGATGTCCTGTCTTGTCTGGAACATGACCCTGTTTCCTATCACATATGTCTGTCACACGTTCATTTATCACTACGAAACCAAAAACAGGTGTTACAAAACACCCACTGTGATTAAGCCAGAAATAAATAATCAAATCACACACCCTTTACACACCCATATTCAAAGTGCCATGCAGACTGTAAAAATATTGGGCCCCACCTTAAAAAATACACAATACCACAGAACATCTCACATATAGCAAGACATACTTCTAATCTGGAGAAAATGTCGTTGCATTATTGACACTTGAAACACACTCAGTACATTAGACCTGTACTAGCTCTCAGTCTTGCTTTAATTACAGCCCAGGACAGGGTTTGGCTGGCTGGGAATGTCCTGTGGATATGCACAGTGCAAGCAGACAAACAGATTTTCCCCACTGTTTCTGGGCATGGCATCCTATGGAAACATAAAATTACTCTAAACATTTCCTCATTTGAAAATGCTTGGAGATTACATAACTTCAGATCATGACTTTAGAGGTAAGGAGCCTATGCTTTCTTATCAATCCAAAATGACAAAGTGTGTTTAAGAGCACAGTTTTTTCACCCTTAGTGAGTTTAATTACCTTGATTTAGTAACTAATGTTCTTGCAACATTATTGAAAAGACATTACATAAAATACACAGTTTATTACTAGGTATTACATCAGCTTTATAAGCAATCAATTAGAAAGAGCTCTCTTAAGATTGATAAAACACAGACTTCAGTCTGGTGACTGCAGAAGGACCTATTCGCATCTCCTTGTAAATACAAGGATAAAAGTCACTTGTAATTTCTGTGACCTGGTTGACACTGTATTCTATCAAATTTGATACCCCAGTGTTTTTCACAATGCGTATGTAAATTAACATGAACTTTTAATAGAACTTTTACATTCTCTAACATAGCTACACGACCAAGCTCCACTCTCTCCAATGGCTGTGTCAAATCCAAACGTGGAGGGTTTGAAAATGGAAAAGTGTATTCTATGTTTATGTCCTAGGAGAAGGGGAGAGCAGTCAGATCTGAGAAATTTTAATTCGATGAATTGTGACTTTGACAAAACACATTCCTGTAGTTTTGTGTTGTTTGGAGCAGAATTTTCCTTTAGTCAGATTTTAAGCAGTTGCCTGCACGTTCATTTAATGTCTCATTCGTTCTTGATAAAACTTCATAGTTTGGGAAATCTCTTCCCAAGCATGAAACTTTGGAACAATTTATTCTCTGCTGGCCAGCTATTTTAAGTCACTAAAAAAGAAGCCAGGCACTCTTGAAAGGTAATTATCTCCTGCTGGGTATCTGCCAGGAGCATGGAAACTACAAACCAGCCTCTCAACATTATCTGGAGGTTCATACAGAAACAAACAAATAAAAATGCAATATATTCCTTCTCTCTATTGTTTAACATACATCTTAACAATATGAAGTTGAAATACTGGTATTTGTTTTAACTTCTTTTTTTTTTACAATCTATCACATATAACCATGCCTTTCCTATGGAGAGGATCTGAGGAGTAGTGGGACGTGATGGCCATAGAAAAAAACTAATATCGTTATCACCCATCTGCGGGCCAAGCTGGTTTCCCAGGGGATGTGGAAATCTCATTAAGCTGTGTAACGAAAGACAGTGTACATGGGTATTTGTGACTTCCCCAAGTGTGGGGCAATTCACACTGAGTTTGCAGATGCACTGCAAGACTGTGAGTATGGAAAACAGCTTAATGCCATCAGAGCCCGGGATGGTTTAACACTTTAGCATACGTATTCTTTGAACACCATGACACTGTTAAATGAAATCAGAGCCATGAAACCAGCTCTAGCTCACAGCTTATCTCACATTTACTCGATTAAATGGTCATTAGGATTTCAAAAGCCACAGCAGATGAGCCAAGTCACTCTCACGAGGCTACGGGCCATTTACAAGAAATGCATATTACGGTCATTTTGAGAAATAAATCATAAACTAAGCAGAGAAAATGTTAGTCATGGATTTTTCTGAGAAAACCACCACTCTTGTAGACAAGCAGCTGAGGCACCTGGCTGGTAGAAGAAGGGGATGTCTTTAAGGCAACCCCCACGATCTCAAGCCACTATGACCAGGGAAGTTAAACATGCCATGTGCACATGAGACGTTTGATTCCCCCTAATCCAAAGTCATCCAAAATATACAAGATAACAATGGGCAGATCTGATGTCCCGCAGAAAGGAGCAGATGGAAAAGATCCCCTTGGTCTGCCAGTGTTTATTTCTCCAAAATCAACGCGTGACTATCGTGCGACTATGGTCATGTGACAGACAGTGGTTTTAAAAAATGTCAATAATGCAGGTGTAAAAGCTGTTAAAAAATACATCCCAAAACTTTTTTTATGTTTTTTTTTAAATGCATGATCTGTTGTTTACTAACCATTTACTGAAACTGCTGATGTGAATTAAGTGCAAGGTCCCAACCACAGCACACTCCCGGGGCTGACTGAAAAAAGACGGGCAAAGTCAGCCAAAGAAAAAGCAGAACAAAACCAATAAAAACAGTGTTCCCAACCTCTCGGCAAACTCCATCTGCACGCAAACAGAAAGCTACATAAATCTGTTTTCAAACTGTCCCCTCAAAAAGCACCTTCGAGCCTGGGTCTCCAGTAAAGACCTTCTAGACATCTCTGCAGTTTCTGGCTCAGCAGAATTTACGTTCACAAGTGAACGAAGATATAGAAGGCATTACTTGTTAAATGTTGTCCTAGCTACATGGATAATAATTTTGGCTGTAGTTACCACCAATAATTCAACTTGCAAAGTGTTCTTTTTCAGATGAATGTTTTAAAAAAAGAATATGCCTATTTAACTTACTATTAAAAAAAGAGGTTTTTTTTTTAATTAACCTTAAAAATAGCATATAAACAATAAGAGATAAAACAGCATAAAGTGAAACTTGTGATGAACTCAATGAAACTTGCCTGCAATTTTCAGGTTTTGTACTTTCAGTAGTTGTATATTTGTACTTTCAGTAACTGTACTTTTAGTTTCTCCCCTCTTTTCCCAGATTCATTCTCCAGGATGCAGGCATACTGAAATGGAGTAAGCTGGGAAAAATCCTTCAACCATAGCCAAGGCCTAAAAATAATAAATCTTTTTTAAAGGAAGCTCAACAAAAATAAAAATAATGTTGTGTTCTTTCTAGAGCCAAAGAAGATGTAAAAATAAGATACAACTAGAATGTAGAAATCATCGTGCTTCATCTACAGCAAAACAGGTCTTCCAGGCTTTACAGACTAGAACTAAATATCTGACCTTCTGTCAGCAAAGACACAACAATTTCAGCTACATACACTGAAATCTGAATTAAAAATCAATTTTTAAAAT
>VYXB01002517.1:221304-241576 GCA_013397135.1 Pachyramphus minor
TAAAAATTACAGCAAGCTTACAGCTGCCACAGCTTAAAATACTATTTCACATTTCCCTGTAACCCAGATATAAATTATGGATATCAGGGATTGTCAGAGCCTACAAAGTGCTTCCCAGCTCTGATTTTACTTTTGTATTTTAATTTTAGTTGATGGATACAAGAGATCATATATTGCCTGAGAAAGCTTTACTTCTGATACCTCTCCAGAGATCAGAGATAATTTGTGTTCTTCAAATCACTCCCATAATATTTATTTTCCAAGAAAGTTAATGGTTCTTGAGGTCTCCACCCATTTTTCTAAACTGTACCCCCTCTGGAGATCCCTGTCAAAACAACTGCATGAGATACAGTTATTAGCTTTAGAACTGGAACACTATTTTCAAATCCTGAACTAGACACAGTAACTGCTCTTAGCCTGTAACAAGTAATTACAAAAAAAATATTTGACTTATCTCTAGCTTGCTTTGGTAGGTGCCACTGGAAGAAAAGAGGAAACCCCCCACCCCGCCCAAAACACAAAAAACCCCCCCAAAACAAACAAACAAACAAAAAGCCAAAAAACCCCCACATCATATTCCTCTCTATGCTGAGGAAAAAAAGAAAAAAATAAAAACCACAACCCCCCAAAGAAATTCAAAACAAACAAAAAAACCCAACAAGACAAAAAACCCCACACCAAACACACGCACAAAAAATTATCCCCTCTCCACCCCACCCTTCCAAAAAAACCCAAAAAAACCCACCANTTCTACATGGACTAGACTGTGAGATGGTAAAAACTAATCTCTATTAGAGGAAAATGCAATTTTAAAACAAGTTAGCAACATCATCTCTTCCCCCTCCCCCCCAAATACTGTGTGGCTTGGGGTTATTAGAAAATGTACCTAGTTTCTGTTTAAAGCACAGAGTTTCCTGTCCTGATTACATCTGCAGCATTCATTGAGATTGCATTCAAGACAAGCGGAACAGAGAACCTAAAACCCTCTAAAATACGGCTCTTGCCTCACTTCGTCTTCTCTTAAAAATTACAGCAAGCTTACAGCTGCCACAGCTTAAAATACTATTTCACATTTCCCTGTAACCCAGATATAAATTATGGATATCAGGGATTGTCAGAGCCTACAAAGTGCTTCCCAGCTCTGATTTTACTTTTGTATTTTAATTTTAGTTGATGGATACAAGAGATCATATATTGCCTGAGAAAGCTTTACTTCTGATACCTCTCCAGAGATCAGAGATAATTTGTGTTCTTCAAATCACTCCCATAATATTTATTTTCCAAGAAAGTTAATGGTTCTTGAGGTCTCCACCCATTTTTCTAAACTGTACCCCCTCTGGAGATCCCTGTCAAAACAACTGCATGAGATACAGTTATTAGCTTTAGAACTGGAACACTATTTTCAAATCCTGAACTAGACACAGTAACTGCTCTTAGCCTGTAACAAGTAATTACAAAAAAAATATTTGACTTATCTCTAGCTTGCTTTGGTAGGTGCCACTGGAAGAAAAGAGGAAACCCCCCACCCCGCCCAAAACACAAAAAACCCCCCCAAAACAAACAAACAAACAAAAAGCCAAAAAACCCCCACATCATATTCCTCTCTATGCTGAGGAAAAAAAGAAAAAAATAAAAACCACAACCCCCCAAAGAAATTCAAAACAAACAAAAAAACCCAACAAGACAAAAAACCCCACACCAAACACACGCACAAAAAATTATCCCCTCTCCACCCCACCCTTCCAAAAAAACCCAAAAAAACCCACCATTGGTAAAATTGGAGAAAGATATATGATATGATTGTGGGAAGTGTTTCCAGCCACCCGATTCACCTAAAAAAGTTGGCTTGGCTTTTCAGTGGTGCTGAAGTGTCAGCTGCTTCTTGCTGGTATCAAAAGTCAGGCGTGGGATTTGGTTCATTCCACATTGCATTTTGGAACACATTGACCTACAGCAAGTAACTTCATCATGTGAGCGTCCTCATTTTTTTGACAAAGAAACACAAAAACAAACAGACAAAAACCCCACTGAGTTGAAGTTGAATGACTACCTTACTTTTCTGTAAAATGTTTCACTTAGCTCATTTTACCTCCTGGCTCCAAACTTGTCAGGTTGTTACAATTGACATAGAGTATTACATTTCACTTTACAATTTCATCAGGATCTGGAAAAAGTCATCAGTGTTGTTTATTTACTTGTACTTTTTCCATTCTGTTTGCTTTATATATGAAGTTACAGGACTGTCACCACGTAGAATGTGCCAAAACCAAGAACCTGTGAGACTGCATTACTCTTCCAGTACCTTCCAGTACCCTGAGCCCTCCTTGCAATTAGTTAACAGCTCCGGTGGTGGCTATTTCTAAAGAATTGTTCATGGGCATACCTAGAACTAAATGTTTACATTGACTTCATCCTGTAATTCCTCATTCCATAGTAAGATCCTACTCAGGGTAAAATCATCAGGATGGAGTGATTTCCACAAAGAGCAGAAAATAGAGCCATAGCCCCACTCTTTCTGGCCATTGAGTTATTTCAGACTTGGTAGAAACTATTTTTTCAAAGACTCTTTTGTCCTTCTTGGCTGAGAAATACACAGAGAAGTTCCACAAGGCAGAGAGCTCATTTTAATAATGTTAATGATCCTGTTTCAGATCCCAGTTTACAGTAGCATAGAAAGGACATATTTTGTCTCCATGTGGCCTTAAGCAAACCCAGGGTCTGACCTTGCAGCCTCTGGAACATAGTCACAACTGTTGGGGAGATAATATCGCTCATGTCGCTCCTGTATCAGCTTTCTGCTGGCATTGGTTCAGTTCTTCTTACAGCAACAATCTCCCTTTTCTTAGCCCGCAGCTAATTTTCAGCTTTTATTGGTGCAACCGCTGCTTTCTCAGTTATTGCAACTTTAAGGGTCACTGAAGAGTCAACCTTCAGATTAAGTCTTTGCTCTCTTACTGTCTGGTAACAAGCAGCTCTGAAAATCACCTAAACAAGACAACCTACCTCTTCACTCTTCCAGTGAAGTAAAGCAAAACCAAACTATCCCAAACTATATACCTGCAGCCTCCAGGCTGGATTTGGGCAGGCATACAAAAAAGATCTCTTTTTACATGTGTCTTGAGACATTTAATCCCAAAACTGCCACTTGGAACAACTTCATAAAGAGCAGAAGTTCTGTTCTTTGAATGACATCGTGGCTGTTACCCAAAACTGTGTCCCGGGAGACACAGTATGACTGATGTTTAGATCTGTTGATCAGGCACTGAGAAAAGCATACTCAAACATTTCTCCCCACCCTCAGAAATTAGTGCAATACCATACTGTTAACTACTTAAAAATCTAATTTTTCAGTAATTCAGGTACTTTCATGACATCAAGGCTCTAACTCCATTTCAGCTTTTAAATAATTTTGCACAAGAGACTTGTCATGATTTAGCTACATGAAAGAGACTTTGACATTTAAAGTACTCCATGTTATCCTGCTAAGATTTGAAAGGAAAAGTCAACATTCAGGGCTAGACAAAGCATGCTCTGCTTTAAATGTGTATTAATAAGCTCCTTGGGAAAACCTTCAATTTAAACACAATTCTGTTTTACAGCAAATATTTTCTATATTTCCTTGTTTTGTTTATTTCCAGAGATATTTGTTCCATGCTAACAATGACAAGGGAGATGTTCATAAAGAGACAACACCACCACAGGATGTTACGTACAGCCATGGAAGTCATTCAGACAAGAGATAAGATTTCCCACATTCACCACTTTCAATAACAAAGCTAAAAGTCCTGCCAAAAAAACACGAAAAAGGAAGGAGCACCCAATTTTAAGGCACCAGGCCATGATGTGTGAGTCTGAGGATTTCCATCCTGCTGAAGTCATCAGGGGTAGAACTGTGGGCAGCAGTGCAAGTGCGAGAGTAGAGCTGCTGCCCCCAATACCCTCCCTGTATTGACAGAAACTCCAGGCTGCAGTAAGCATGGCCACGGCCTGGGGGCTGATGGGTGGCACTGGCACTTCCCATGTGAGCTGGGAATGCACTGGCTCAGCTTGGGCACTAGACAGTCAGTTACATAACATATATAAGGAAGAAAACCCCTCCGTGCAGAGTTTTGCAGGTTAGTGAACGCGTGTGAGCTGTGTAGCACAGGGAAGTAAACTCCAGGGTAGGTATTTGCATATAGATGCCTACAAGGTGCCATCACCACGTCCAGAATTCCCAGTGGAAAACCAGTTGCAAATCCAGGAGCTGATTTTCACAAGAATGTGGCACTACACCTAACCAATTAGGACCCATGTCTTAAAGCTTGGTACTGATCATCAGTCAAATAGCTACATAACTTTTTAACTAGGACTGGCTTGTACGTTTCCAAGAGAGATGTTTCTTCTTTCCATCTCTAAACCTCTTCCCATCACATGGGCTGTCCCTGTTTCTGAAAGCCTTGTCCCAGATATGCCTCCTCATCCTTGCAAGTTAACAACCAGGATTGCTCAGGCTATTCCAGCTGAGGTCTTACCGAGAGTTTGCACAGTAGTATGAAGAGTTTCTCACTGCTACTGAAAATACTTCACCATGTACACTGTGGCACCACACTTTTCCAGTTCCTGGTTGTCTAGTAACCAGATCTTCCCTCCTGTGCCTCAGCCAGCTGATGAGCCTCTCACTTGCAGCATCATCTCCTGATAAAGACAACTGCCACAATACTTGCACTAGGCCAGACAAATTTATTTTACCTACAACGAGGGGCCTCTTTAAAGGGTACATGGAAAAGCAAAGATCAGGCAATCCCTGTTGGGGATCAATTCCTGCCAAGTTTAGACCACTATTTATTTTCTCTCATTCCCAGACATGTAAGTACCAGAGGCAATGATCCACCAAGCAAGAGTGTTAGAAAAGCACAAACATTCCAGTGATTGCATATATTCCTCTAGGAAAACACTGGAGAAAGTCTGACCAGAGTGACATCTTTAAAGCAGACATAAAATGCAGTTTTCTCCCCTGAGATGCACACCCTTTGGCTCTTCTCAAATGACAGAACAAGGGGCACTGCAGAGCACCTCCTTGCAGTTCTGGATGCCCTAGAGGAAAGGCTGCCTCTATTTCTTTCTGAATTCTAGCAAGAAGTCCAGATTTTTCAAAGACGTAATTCTTCTCTTATTTGTTCAAGTTAATGAGCTTTTTCCTCTTCACCACCATGACAGATGAGAGGTTTCAAAGATGCTCATCCTGCACCTCTGCATTTCCAGCTCTCCATGCCCCAGAATGAAAATTATCTCAGATTAATTCTCTGTTCAAAATCCATGCATCTTTACATTTGTGATTGCATCCATGTCTTTAATTTCCTCTTAGACCGTGGTACCATGACACACAGCATGGAATGAGAACAGTGTAATCCTGCCATGCCCTGGGACTGGTGGGGTTTCTCCCTTCTGGGAATATCCAATTCCTGCTTTGGCAGACTCACACATTGTCCCTGGATTCCTGATAAGGCTGAAGTGTTTTCCATCTCTCTGCTTACTTGCAGCTCTGTTTTAACAAAGTTAAAATATTTGTAAGCAAATGAAAAAGAAAACTTGGAGGCAAGTTTGCGGTTGTCTGTATAGAAGTGCATCAGTTAGTCACACATCTAGGAAGGGAAAAATGCAGATCTGTAATAAAAAACACTGCTGAGACTGTTGGATAATTAACAAGGGAAAAGAGAGAGTATGAGAGCCTTGGAACTTGGAAGGAGCAGACATAACCTCAAAATTAAGCATTTTTTCTGCTCTCTGCACCTCAGGGATGCTGATAAATGCAGGAAAATTAAGAGAACTGGGAAAGTGATCTGAAGGTGAGGGAATCCTAATTGGCTTGACAAAGATATTGAACACAGACTTCGATCATCTCCTAAAATGAGATTTGTGACCTGTTTTTTTTCACATCAGTAAGTTACTAAGTGCTATCGCACAACAGAATTAATCAATCCTTAATAATCTTTTTATTCCATTTACATCTACTTGAGCACTGGTCCTTAGATGATATGTAGGCACCTGGCTCCTACCAAAATCAACAGACTGAAGCATTCAAATGGTTTGATGACCCATCACTTTGAGCATCAAAGGGCTGAGGATAAACTTATGTTGATATTGATGGGACAGGGCTAAAAATACAAAGTGTTATCATCTTTAAGGAAGATACATCAGTCTATTGAAGATTTCCAACTTTTTTTAAAAATTGCACGTCATTTGTTTATTTAGCAGTAGCCCACAACTGCTGATTAACCAAACAAATTATGCAAGAAAGCTGGGGTTTGTTGGGCTATTGTTGGGGCTTCTTTTGTTGCTGTTTGGGTTTTTTGGTTGTTTTTTTTTTTAAACCTGGATAACCCACAATCAAAAATAACTTTAAAAATCTATGGTGAGACAAAAGAGTGCTAAAAAACCGCAGATGCTCATACACAACAACTGCTGAGTTAGATGATTCCTTGTAAAATACAATCAAATTATTTCATCCTGATGGGAACTGGGAGACATTTCACAAAAGCCAAGTTCCAGGAGCTAAACCTTATTTTCACAATCATTTAAATAGCATAAATCTAGGGAAGCTCAATCAAAGCCAATGGAGCTACATCCAATTTGCACTGGTGGTGCAAAAGAGGTTTTGACTGTAGCTAATTTTTTTGTTTACAGGGACTAAAAAACAAGCACAGGGTATTCTTGCTGTCTTGGATAAGACAGCAATTTATGTAGCATTTTTAGGTGTATATGCTGTCATATCTCAACCCAATTTTCTTCCAAGAGAATCCATGTTGTTCCATTACAGATAGCTAAGAGATTGCCAGAGCCTTTCTAACTTCAACAGCTGAGATGGAAAGTTTATAAATAATTTCCTTTTGTTATGATTTTCAGCTATATGCTCTAAAAGGAAAAACTAAGGGCTCTATGGCTAATCCTCCATCTAAACATTGACTTTGTGAAGGGAATGACTGACCATCCAACTGCAGCCCATCAACTACCTCAGAGCAGTTAACAGAAAAGTACATTGTGGAAAATTTATTCTTTAAGAAGGAAATTTAAAAAAAAAATTATCGAAAAGATCAGCATGGAAAAATTCAAACAAAAAGCAGTAGTTGTCTGTGCCTCTTCAAGTCTTTCAAAGATTTGCATTTAGTCAGAGTAAAGTGGGCAAATAAGCTGTCATGCTCCATGTCTGCTACTAAATAATAAGAAACGTCTTGTATTTACTTGTAAAACTCATATTTTAGTAAGAAGGGCTGCAATATATATATAAATTTCATAAAAGTATCATGAAAGGCTTCAGGGAGTCTTTCAAATGGTGAATGTTTTCCTGCTATAGGGTAAAAAAAGAAGGAAAAGTATCTTCAAAGACAAACAACCTAATTTTGTCTCCAGGAACAACAAAAGGCTTGAAATTATTTAAAAACTGCAATTTAACCATTTTAAAAATAGAAACTATTTCTAATAGAAGCTAGCATCTACTTCTGTGTTTATCAAGAACCTGCTCCTTCAAAGAAACATTCCTTGTAAAAGACACACTTAGGGACTACAGTTTTCCTACAAAAAATCAGTGGTAAAGTAGCTTTTCAATCAGAAATTGATATCCAGCTGCAGAACACCAATTTTACACTTGACTTCCAAACCTGTATTTGGCTTCTCTCTGCCATTATCATTGGGCAGTTTGGGACGATATAAGGATACAATGGTCTAGGTCTTCCCCACAGCAGCCCTGTTAAGCTGACAGGGCAACCAGAGATGGTGATATTTTGTTAGGACCACTTCTGAAAATCCTGTGCTCAAATATTTCCCATAAATACCAACCAATGCCTACAGATCAAGACATTACACAGCCTCTTCCAGCTCTCTGACGCTTTGCAGCTCTTTTCCAGATGCATCCCAGTGCAGCAGACAGGATATTGAATCTTTTGAAACAGTTAATCTTCTCACAACTGAGGCTGGATTTCAGTAATAAACACTTGCTGTAATTTTTCATCCTCTGGGCCATTATATTTCCAAGAAGCAAGGTCAAGATGGCATTTAATAAAAGGGTTGCTAGATTTGTTTTGTTCTTTCTTCCGAAAGAGAAGCCCTACAGAGCAAGGCAACAAATGGGACAATATGGAATACAGCCAGAGTTTTAAGACCTAATACACAATTAAGAAGAATCTGAGCACAGGAAAGTTTCCCCTCTATTTCCATCCTGAAGATATATTTGTCCTGCATTCAATCTTCATCAAGTCCTTAAGGAAAATTTCTTGGAAGAGTTTTCTTTTCATTGGAACTACTTATAACTGTAATGGCTGTAAGGTCAATGAAAGATATTTGAAGTCTACTTTTTCTGCTGCTTAAAAATATCCAGCGGTCTATATTGCAAACAAGGATGTGCAAATAAATATGTGTGTACATTAGCCGGTCTTGCTCCTGACTACTTGTTTTCTACTGCTCTTTTCACTCTGACACAGTTATTTTCACTGGAGACGTTCCAGTGATGTACCATAAGCTTGCTCCCACTGTGGAAATACTCTGGATACTTTAGAAACATAAGAAAACATCACAAAAATCTAATTTGTCTCTTGGTGGATATGAAAAAATTTACTTTTAAAAATGAGCATTTTTTCCTTCTTATCTCAAACAGTAGTATTTTGTTGAACTGGAATGACAGCAAATCACCAAAGTAAACAAAGTTCAGCAAGTTACTGGAACACTTGATTTACAGCAATCTTCTTTTCTTTAGTAGGAACGTTACATCTTCAGTGTAAGCTAACAAGTTCTTTCTTTTTCCTTGAGAGGCATAAATTGGGCTTTTTCCCTCCATTTTATAGATGGAGAAGTAGCTAATACTGGCATACTATAGAAAATCTTAGAAGGTAACTGAAAGCAGAATTTGGCATGATACAGCTCCTCAAGGAGCACAGAAGTTTACCCCTGCATCTAGAACTACAACTGGACTGCTGGCAAGTCCATCCTAAGGTTAAACCACATGTCCTCCCTGGATCTCAGTGCTCCCACTGATGTAAATCTGGAGGGGCATCGTCCAGGACCCTTCCAGGCATGGTCAGTAAAACCACAGCTCAAGTGTGGGTCACTGTGAGGACAACAAACAGCACAAACAAGACTCCGGCCAAGAATCTGAGCTTGGAAAACCAGGCAGAGAACTTGCTTTGTTGGTAAGATGCCTTCAATCTGCTTTAACACCCTTTTTCATTCTTTTTTTTCATGGAATGTTGAGAATAATTATAAAGAATTCCCAAACTGATGCACTTTGGTGTAGGTCCAGGGAAGTCAGCAGAGCCATGGAAATGCAAACCTCTGCAAATCTTTTCATACGGCCTCTTTAGTGCCCATGCAGGGATGAAGAGAGCCCTCCTTTAACAGAGGTGAGCTTCCAAGAAAAATCAAAAAGGGACTAGTCCCGCAGACACTTTCATGCCAGTAATTTCCTGTGCCACACAGAGAAATTCATGGAGGAAAAAGACCTAATTTAATACCAAATACAAGGAGAAAGTTTGACTGCACTTTGAATCTACTTCGAACCCAGAGAAAATGCCAGGTATGCAGGTCTGTCTTTATAAAACTTTTGTGGTTAAAGCTGTCCACTGAGGTGATGTCACACCAAAATTTCCATTTCTCTTTAGGAAGTTTTAAAACTAAGAGGAAATAGGACGTGTTCGCTCTGAAGGGTAACTCTTTCCCTTTTTCCTCATTGACCATACAGAGAGAGGAATCTGAACTTGGACTCCTAAAGCCCACTCTTAAAAGACTGTCAGGTTGTCCCCCTGTTTCCCTAATATACTGCATTTTGTTTGGAGGATTTTTTGTTTGTGGGGAACTGAAGTGTGAGATTGAACAGCGAAACACTCTCAGAAGTAACATGTTTAGCATCTTCTGTTTTGTTGTTAGGCAAGCTAGAGGGCAAGCAGGATAAGGTAGAATAAAAATGCATCCCACGTTCTCAATTTCTAAGTACATTCTATTTTCAGTTTCTTCCTTTTAAAAGGAGAAACCCCTGAAATTAGAATTTTTTCCATGAAAGCTCTAAAAAGAAAATAGGAAAGGAAAACAACTATGGGCTACAGGTTTCTCATCTCTCCAGGCCTCAGGTGAGTAGGAAGCCCAGTGCAATAGACATACACCTTCTTCAGAAAAAAAACCCAGAACAAAACAAATTAAAAAAAAAAGCTTTTAAAATCCAAATATATATCAAAGCAACTTTTATACATCTACCTAAGCAAACATTTCTATATAAGCAGCACATTAAGCAACATATCAAGGAGCCAACAAACAAGGCACCATAAGAGTCACGGCCTAAAGGCAACAGTAGCCCGTAGACTGTCCAGGATGTTGTGCAGACCAACAGCCTGACCACAGCTGGTTCATCATGCAACAGATTTCCAAATAGTGGCCAAAAATCAGCTCACACTGCCAGCATTTTTGCCTGCCACTGCTCCTTGCTCCTGCCCTAGGAAGCTGCAATCCCAACAGGATTAAGCATTTACCAAACAGCAGCTCTACTGACCCCTGGTCCCTCAAATCTCTTTCTCACTCTCCCCTTCTCAACGACTTAGATCTACCAAAGACCCTCAACCCCATTTTCACTCTTTTTTTTCTCTTCCCACAGATACTATTTTAAAGATTAAATAATTTTCCCTTTGGCTATTTTTGAGTTAGAACTCATTTCAACTCTCAAAGGCAATAATCTCTAAACTAAAGGGTCTTGTCAGAATTCCAGAGAGCAAAGTTTAGGAAACAACATCACTATTTTGGTGCAGCTACGATAATAAACTCTATAATGAAAATTGAGTATGATAATAACATCTTGTTGAATAGGCAAGATGTCAGATTTACAACATACATTAAATGCGCCGAGTGTGATCATAGGGTCATTAACATACCACTGGGACATTGGATCTCCTGGTAGGAAGCTATTTACAGTGAAAAAAATGTATCCAAAAAAGTTATTTTCTCTCTCTTATAAATGGAATTCTGATGCACTTTTTGGGGTATTTTCATAAATTTCTATATTTTCAGCATATACCCCTTGCTCATGAAATATTATGATAATACTTACTGTATTTCTTCATCCACTTTGCAGACTGTACCATCTAAATACTTGGACTTACATGTCTTGTCATGGAGAATTAGGTGGCTGACCTTCTCCCTCGAGGGATGATAATGACACGATGAAGCCAACATGAACACTGCTGTTTTACATTGGAAGCTATGCACCAGTAATTTCTCCATAGAAAGACTATTGTCTGTAATACACTTGCTTGCCCAGATGAATACTGTCCTATATTTCTCAAAACTCTCACTCCAGCATAACTTGCCTTTGACCTATAATAAGCTTATTCATTTTCCAAGAACAATCCATTTAAAAACTCAGATTATAGCTTTGATTTTGCCTCTCTTTCCCAGATACACATTCTGTATGCACCATTTTATCTCCCAGACTGTTTGAAAACGATGCAGAAAAATTCTGTTTGATGTGTGTGTTTACTACTGAGTGACTGCTAAAATTAATCTAGTGAATATAATCACTGTGTATTTCACCTTATTCAAATTCCAGAACAGATCATCAATTGAAATGAAAGTTGTTAGAACTTGAATTTAACAAAAAACTCAGAAGAACATATTTTTAATAGCTGGACATATGCTAAATGTTTGACAGTCTTGTACTTCATTGTTTTGAACCAGGATCAACAATGAAATCAACACATGATGGAAAACACTCTTTAAGAGAGAAGGATTTTCCAAACAGAACTAAGCTCTGAGATTACTGTCTAAAACTGAAATTGTTTTTCTCTTCAACTGTTAAACAGAGCTACCCTTGAGGAGATGCAAACAAATTGCTTTCTTTCACTAGGCCAAGAAGAAATCAATTCAACATTGCATGGATTCTGCTTTCCATTGTTTCTGCCTACAATTGGAACCACATAGAAGAAATGACAAAGTAGAGCAGCAGAGTGACATTTGCTACTGTTAGTTTACAAAAGAAGCCACTATTAGTTTGAAAACTGAAACCAAGCAAACAGAAAATGGACAACACAGAGAAAAAAATTCTAAGCAGACTTTGGGGCAAGGCTCGGGGGTTTTTTTACTGTTAATCAATGTCAGCTTTGCTTGTTTTGATGGTAGGCACGATTAAATAGAGGAACTCTGGAGTGACCCATGTCGTTCTGCAGGAGACAAGAGCAACACAAGCAAAGGTCTCCAGAGCAGATCTCATTGTCACTGACTCACTACAGAGCCCTGTGCCGTCCCAACAGTTCCAGCTGAAGTGGCACTGATATCAAACACTCAGCTGTGACTCACATACTGAGGGACAAGTCATCTCAGGACTTGGGGCTCTACAGTGGAGGCAAAACCAAGGGATTAAACTCAAGATTGTGAGAATTCAGCACAGTTTCAATGAAACCCAAAATCACAGGTGACTGAAATGACCAGCTTTGCACAAGAGTGAGTGCAATCTGGAATGAGATATATCCCAGGTGCAGTGTTACTGCACACTTGTGAATCAGTGGTATAGGCCACAGCAGACATCTCTCACATACCTGCTTTGTGTGACCCTGTTGTGCACACAAAGCAAGTTCTCTGCCAAACATGCAGTGACAGAAAAACAGATCAGCACAGCAGAGTTCTCAGAAAACCCATAGACCACATGCTCTTTGTACTGGGCAATGGCTTTCACAGCAGAATATGGGCAATCCCATCTAACCTGGGACGTTTAGCAAGCCTGATCTACTTTTCTAAGGGTAGTTTAAATATTTCATGCTCAACTACTCCCCAATAACTCTATGACAAGGAGTGCAGGCAATTTGAACTGAGCAAAGACTGAATGGGCAATTTAAGTATCTGCCTGTAAGTTGTCCCTCCTGCCCCTGCACAGACCCAAAGTTTAAAGAGAGGGACAGAGAGGGAGAGAGATTTTCCAGACCGAGGAAGGAAGGGAGAGGCTGTCAAGGGAAGATGCCTGTAGCTTAGCTCCAAGTCTCCAAGTTGGGAGAACACAAATCCTCCCCTGGAGTGTGTGTGTATGGGGTTTTTGTCTAATTTTGGCTGACGTTTTGTTTTCCTGGGTTCTACTTAAATAGAAGCCTGGAAGCATTTTAATTATACTTTTCTGGGGAGTGATTACCTCCTTTCTGTCACACATGTGTCTGTCACACAAACCACCACCAAGATGGAATTTTTCCCTTTTTATGGCTATATTAATTCTTTTTGCTGCCTGCTCCATGCCCTTGGTTTTTTTTTGTTCTTTCTCTTCCTTGTTACTCCATATTTTTATCCTTCCATTCCTGCCTTTTCTGTCCTGCCTATTTTGACTGCCATCACTAAAGAACAACCCTGCTCAATGTGTCTCTATCACAATGGGAGCAGTAATACAAGTATTAATAACATCCTCCTGTTACCAGGAGAAACCTCAATCACTTTTTTTAAGGACAAAACAGCCTGACCTTAGGGAGCACATACAATACTTTGGATAATTACAGAAGTCATGTACCCTTTGGCGGCCTATTTTTATTACATATTTTGCACCAGCCATGGGAGGCCCTGCGGCTACTATTTTGTTTGTCTGGAATCTCAGAGCAAGTCGACATGGCCAGGAAAGTCAGTTCATATTTAACCCTATATTCTGTAGATGAAAACCATAATGTAATGCACCTGGATTTCATTACCAATCAAACCACCAGGGAGGGCACTTATCATAAAGCTCTTGGCTTGCCAGTTTTAAAATTCTCCAAACTGCTTTGATGTGAACATCAAAAACTTCTGGACTACATGAACGACAACTTGCCTGACCTCATCCTTTAATTAGCACATCCTACCTGAAAGTACCACTCATAGTAATTATGCAATGTTCTTAAAGACCATTAATTACATTGTTTCATTTTGGAGTGAACTGGCTGTATACAGAGGAGACACTGCACAGGAAACCCACAGGAAGACTACGCTTTGCTGCAGGCGTCTCTGCTGCAGCCAGTAGCATCCACATCTGCTGACATCTCAAGTGTCCCTAACCTCACAGAAATTCAGTAATAATTAGACTTCTTAGCCTTAGCACCTGAGGGAGAGAAGTGACCCAGAAAGTCACGGATGCCCAAACGTGGTACAGAAACCTACAGATACCTGTGTGGCATTGGTGTTACTCTTAATCAGCAGTTATTCACAATGTGTCTCAGTAGCTGTGAGCAATCTGTTCCTTTGGCAATCACGGCAGAAGAAAACAAGCAAAACTAAGGACTGGCTGCAGTCAAGTATGAAAGTGCCAATTCCAAAGCAATAGCGATAAAAAAACCAAAACAAAACAAAAACAACTAGGAAAGCTAGGAAAAATATCTTGGCATCATCTTAGCATACACTGTGTTATAAAAAAGTAGTGCACTGAAGCAATATTTTATTTGTTGATAGATAGAAAATTCTACCTGTGATGACAATTTCCTAGAAGATTTTAAAATATATATATGTAAAAGACAAGAAAAACTTTTTAACTTGGGTAACACTTATATTTACTGCATTTCTCAGTAAATACCATGCTAGTGAATGACTTAGTAGAATTAGTGTTGATGAGACTTGGACAGCAAGTCCAAATGAGACTTGGAGAGCACTCCTTCCACCCATGTGCCACATCCCAGAGCTGCTGAACTCATGGCTTTCACGGTGACGGTTTGATACTGAGTCAAACAGGCCCAATGTTATAAACATATTCACAGGCTTCTTCATAGGATGGATAAATTCGTAAGTTCTGACAATCTTCATTTTCAATCTGATCACCAAGTGCCTGAGGCCCTTTCCAGTAGTGCTTACAGTCTACAAGGGCATGTTTCAGATGCTGAGGCCGCCCTGAGTTATGCACAGAGACAGCAGCTCACATGGCATTTCACCACAAATCTACGTGCAGAAGAAGAGCTGCTTGTTTGTTGAAATGTAAAGAAACTCTTGTCAGATGTGGAATTACAGCTGTTGTATAATGTTTAGTTTTCTAAAACAAAAACAAAATTTGAAATCATATTCTCCCTTAAATTTTCAGCCAAATTCCACCATAAAGTGCATTTCCCTGCAAGGTAACTTGAGATAAAGGAGCACTTGGCTCTAATCAGGTAGGTTTCCTGTTTAACTGTTATATTGTAGTATATCAATTGGGGCTCTTTCAGTGCTACTAAAACTGGAAGGGTCAGCAGAACTTTAGAGAGGAAATGCAATGGCAACTATAAAAGAAAAATTTATTAAAAGTCAGAAGATAAGAGGACCAAATGTTATCCTTGCTCACTCCAGCTGAAAGCTCAAAAATTGTATACAGAGATTTTTTTTCTCATGTTGGAAAGCTCTGCAACATGCTTGTTGAGTATCCGGGAACCAGGAATTGCATATGGTCCCCTAGGGCATATTAGTGAAAGTGCTGCTCTTTGTGAAACAGCTACAATCCAACTTACTTGCAATTACTTTTATCTTTTAAGAATGTGCAAAATGATACAGTCTACAAAAATAGTAGGCTTCACCAGCGTTATCAGCATGCAAGAGGGTAAAACAAAATGCTTTTTGAGGCATGCAATCTCTGGTCAGCATCAGAACTAAGTAGGGTGTAAGAATACAGGCATTCTCTTCCACAATACAATTGAATTGTCTTTTTGTTATGAAGTGTAGAACAAACTTTTACAGCAGAATTTAAACCCTGAAATGCAGTGAAGGCCTCTGCAAAATACATGTAGCTGCTAATTATCAGATGAAGAATCTGACAATCTATGTGTCTAATTGAGATGTGTTCATCCTATATAAAAGGCCTTTTGCTTGCAAAATACTACTAAAAGAAAGTTACTAATGGACTTCTAAGCCAAGATCTAAGTCCCACAACATGGGGCTTATTTGCAGATATGACATGTAAAGATTTGCCCTATCTTTACAGAGATTTTATCATCATTAGGTACTGCCAAGCACCCCAATTCTAAACCTCCTACTTCTCGCTGGTTCTGCAGAAGGAAGGACCAGGAGCAGTTTGCAGTTACTACACACACAGAATTACTGTATAACATGTTCCTTGCACACTTCATTTTCAGCAAAAAATGCAGGAAAGAGAGAATCAACTAATTTAGACTAACAATTTCATCAGAATAAAAGAAAAATTGCAAACCTTCCCTTTGCCCACAAAAGCAATGGCTAAAGTGTTCTTCCAGGCTATGCAAATCCAGGTTCAAACTTTCATTTGCTTGATTCATGCATGGTTTGCTGAATTGAACACTTTATTTTTATAAAAATCTTCTGAAAAGGAGCAGAAATAATTATTTCAAATCAACTTGCAGCAATATTTAAATGTCTAGTAGACAAAGAGATCTGCACAGTCAGGGGATAAAAATATTCACATTTTCCCATCTGTTTCAAGCTTGAATCTTGGGGCAAACAGCTTCCCACTGGCAAATGTTTCTGTTAAGTCTGTATATTGCCTTTCTGAATAATTTTCAATACACTCTCTCAATTCTATCTGAATATAATGCTTAGCTCTCCTAAGCTGTTTTTTAAAGAGAAGCAACTCCAATTAATAAATTGTACCAGATTAGATGTCGATCCTCCTGAACTTGGAAGCAACATAACCATTACCATTCCCATCATTCCTTTATGTGATCTCAGCTACACAATCAGGATGAAGAAAAGACAGTTCCAGATTCTGCTTTTCCTTGTGGACCACCGCAACTATGTACAGCAGCACTGTTTAAAATGAAAATGAAGGAAGGACCACAATGAAACGGACTGCTGCCAGGATGTACAAACTGAATTTTCACAGGCAAGTGATAACTCAAGAAGCACTGGAGAAAACAACAACAGTCATGTAATTTATCATGCCAACAAATTGTTAGAAGTCTGACTGAGAGTGAAACAAGCTTATATCCCATCCCAATAGCTGGAGAAGACAGTAACAAGGGACTCTTACCTCATATTCTCATACTGTTTAAATTTCATCAAATTTTATTAATTTTTGCATCCAGAAGGAAACAAAGCCTTACTGGACCATTCCATCATCAACAAATCTGCAGAAATTCTTCTCTGTACTTACTTTCTGGGGACACTCATATTGGGTACTTTATGCAGTTACATACAAGAGTTTAAATGAGATTTCCACTGAGAAGATTTTGTATAAGCTCCCACTGCTTTTTACATCTGTTCCTCTGTACTCTTATGAAAATAAATACAAAGAATATGTAAAAAAAATACAACTAAAACTAAACCAAAGGCCAGACAGCACACATTATAAAAAAAAAAACAACCAAAAAACCATCTGATTGTGTACAAGGTTGCTATGACCACGGGGAAAGATGCCAATATATTCTCAGTGTTTGGCCCCACTTTTGGCTTTGCCCTCTGTTTGGTTCATCTTTATTCATGAGTAAATCTAGTTAAAAAAAATAATCAAGAAATATTTTTTGTGATGAAAAGATTCTATTTTTATGGAAGTGCTCTTAAAACATGTTGATTTTCATGACAAATCGCAGCAGAAAGAATAAAAGGGTGAAATTGCTTTCTGTCAAGAATTTCGCTCAGGAATCCTGACATCTGCCTTCATATGTGGGGGGGGTTTTTTCATTTAACTAATTGCACAGCAGATTATCAGTAGTGGTGCATGTTGCCTTACGCCTGACATGTTATGACATGAGATAAATTTCGTGTAAGTTTGTTTAATTTCTACACAAAATGTACTTTGACCTACAGAAGAAGTTAGGTGTGTATGTTAATACTAAAGAGAAGCTGACATTAACTATCCTTTTACCTACCTCTAACAATGTATATAAATTACATAACTATTGTAATTGTGAAATACTGGGAAAAAAGCTGTCTAGGAAGATAAAAAATGCAATGTTGAAAGAATAAATATTAGAACATCAAAATCAAGCTTATCTGAAACCTGAAGCAAAAGCACCTTAAAGCCACAGCTGAGTTTCTGTCAAGCTGAAGTTCTTTAAGCGTAACCTGTCATTCCAGAGATCAAAACTGAATCCTAAAGTTCTTAAATGTCTTATGAAACAAAATCTGTCTTGAGGCATCACAGGATTAGTCAACACTGGCAAGTTTCCTATCACCTTGTTAACAACCTCAACCTCAAAAGATTATTGAATCGTACATTAAAATATGTTCTGCCACAAGTAATCGCACCTGCTTAATGGAAGCACACCTTGCTACCAGGAGCAGTGGGGAGGCTGCTTTTCCCTGAGGCCTGCTGTCATGGGTGGGTCACACTGCTGGCCCATGTCAGAGCATGGCACAAGTCTGAGGGGCAGGACTGGCAACACATGGCAGCACAGGTACCTGCTCCAGGCAGAGCTGCTCTGCTGAGCCACACACCTCTGTTTCAGAGATGCTGCCCTGCTCTTGTGCATATGGACATCATGAAAGAGGGCTCACAGGGTGGGGAATGGAGCCCTCACCTGACCCTAAAGGTTAGACCTTGAAAAGACATGATTACATGGAAATCAATTTTTTTCTGTTTTAAATCAAGGTAGACTCAGAAATCATAGGTACAAAAAAGGTTTGAAAACATGAACTAAAACAACCGAGAGTTCAGTGCAGCAATTTGGAAGTGCTCATTCATGGACTACACTGATTTCTGATGGTGAATACCACTCGGGATTGTGCAGAGGGAGAGCTGAGGAGGGAGGGAGGGCTCAGCACAACCAGAGCCCAAAGGTCAGAAATACCTCAGCAAAGATGAAAGAAAGTACAAGTGGGACTTCCGAGCTGGACAGTCCTGCTTTTTTTGCGTGGTGGTTTGCAGCAGTCAGTGAAGCCTCTTACCCATCACACACAAAGCAGAACTACTTTCCTCAGCTGGGTTTTGGGACATGCACTAAGGGGTAGGATGGTCATGTGTGTACTGCTTTATGCTGCTCCTACTCTGACTTTTTCATTCATTAACTCCCCACTCAGCACAGCCTTGTCCACACCATGCTCAGCTCCCAAATCAGAGAAATGCTGCAGGTTAAACCAAGTACCCTCCTTCCCTGCAAATCTGGCACACTATCCCTCTCCAGAAGGTGTTGTATGCTGCTGGGTGCTACAGAGCTGTGTATAAGAGGGCTTTGCCTCACCTTCATAGGGAGAGGAGGGAGATGATAAGGGAAACCAGGAAGGGTGGTCTTCATTCCCTGCAGAGCCCTTCCCAGGGACTGTGAGGAAGCTAATGCTGCTAAGAACTGGGCAGTAGCAGGACACCATTCCAGGTAGCTGAGGCTGCTGGAGGGCATGAACCAGTCCTGAGAGCATAAGAGAGGGACAAACAACACTGTTGCACTATGTGTCTGCAGCTCTTTGGAGTTTATGCCAAACAGAAAACACACTGGGAAGAAATGGACAATCTCCGTAACACTTTTCACGTGTGCTAATGTGCCTTGTCATATTTTGGTATACGTAAGTGGCTCCTTGCCGTGTACAAGCATATACACACACAGGGCAGAGCACAGTTGCCTCCACTAACCAACCTCTCACAAAAAGCGGCTTTCATGCATGACCCATCTCATCTGTGGGGACAGGACTAACAGGATGGCATCAGTAAAGGGATATGCGTGTGCTCATACTTTGTGTACATTTCTTCAATAGCATGCCTACTGTCAACTGTTCTGGACAGCTGTCATCATTGAATCAGATGATGTTTCTCAAACACACAGCAGAAAAATGAAAATTTGGAATTAAGATTTATCGTACTTAATTTGAGAGGCCTCTGCTGAATTCTCCCCCGAGAGTGGGTTGCTGAAGAAGTTGCTCATTCTGAGGGTATGATTCACCTATCTTAACTGAAAATGTCTTTTGTGTGGCACGAATCCAGCTGATCTCACTGATTACCCTGCCATTGATGCAGCTGTAGATCCCGTGTGCTCCTGGACACCCAAGTCAGAGGAAGCCCCTCTCAGCGCATCAAAGACTGTCGGTGGCCGGAACACGGCAACCAGAATCACACGCGCCCTCTCCAGCGGTGTCTCGGAGGTGACGTTTGCAGGGAGTTACTAAAACCTTTCACTGGGACAACCGTAGGACTCGCCAAGGGAGATGCCGACAGCGAGAGGGATGTGACAGCGTTACCTGCTCCCCGGTGCGCGGGGTGGTCGGAGTGCCGGGATGGGCTAGCACAGAGCCGGGGGGGAGGCAAACAGCTGCCACAGCTGCTGCTTCTCCTGCCCTGATACCAACACGAGAGTGTCCCCCGCTGCCTTCCCCGCGGGCAGCGAGCCCCCAGCCGCGGCCACGCGTGTACCCCTCGCCCCCTTTCCCCGCCGCCCTCCGCGGCCGCGGCGCTCACCTG
>VYXB01002517.1:242233-289951 GCA_013397135.1 Pachyramphus minor
CCACCATTCATGAAGAAGGAGATTAACGAAAACAGACTATGATAAAGTAGTGCATCAGGTCTGGCCCATTGTACCATATCCTGTTTTCATGGTTAAACTGCCTGTGACCAGGGGAGCAAACCTGCAAAACGACCGTGCCTTTGCAAAGTGCTTGGCCGATGCATTGGCTGTGATCACCACGTAACTTCCTACAAGTACGAAAAGGTCCAGGAAAATGAAGGTGTGTAAATCAGCCTTTATTAACAGTTTTACCTGCAGTACAAATGACCTCATTTTGCAGCCAGAAAAATCAGGGAAGTGTGAGCAACAGACTGTACTCATACATTAATGCAGCCAGAAAAGTCAGGGATATGCAAGTAAAAAACTGTAACTCCTCTGTTAAGCCAGTACAGAAGTAATAAAGGGGTGTGAGAAGACTTGAGCAATACACTTTTATTTTTTGCCCCACCACAGGCAACAATTAAGCAAGTCACTCCTCCATTCTGTGCCTCAGTTTCCCATGTCTCTAACAGGAAGACCCTAATAGCAAAATAAATAAATAAACAATGCAGATCCCCATATATGAATCAACTATGATTAAGATGTTAAGCCCTTCCGTATGTTGTCCAGTACCCAGAAGAAAGCTAATGATAGATGGACTCCTGGGAAACTCTAGGATTTGCAGAAATTTTCTCTGACTTGCACAGAATGTGCTGTGAACTGCCAGCTTCAAGGTAGTTCTATCCTTTAGGTAACCCTGTATGTTGTCTCCATTCTTGTGTTCAGTTAAGCAAAGGAGCACTGCGTGGCAGAATTGTTTCCTTCTTTCTTTTGGCTTTTGTTCTTGAGAGGATGTTTTGGATGTTTTATATGTTTATTCTGTCATAATTACTTCTCTTTTCCTTTATACAAATAATGAGTAAGCAAAGACAGGACTCACTGTCTTGAACCAGAAAAACTGTAGGTCTTTCTCGGAGGGCTAAGCCTTCACCTCTCCCAGACAACCTTTCCTGATTTGGAGATAGCATGAACAAAAGCAGGACCTGGGTGCTTGGACCCAAGAGCTCAGGAGACACCTGTCTCCACATCATATTCCTTACCCTCCTGCTCCAAGCAGAAAGTATCCAGTGACAAGGTCTGAAATGAAGAGAGGTTTGCACTGCTGTAACCCCTCTGATGTCAGTCTATAGATAACAAAGGATTTAATTTACCACATTCCAGAAGTGGTCACAGGCCCTCCCCGAAAGCTTCATTTTTAAAAGAAATTGGATCATACTCCAGCACAGAGTCGAAATCCTTTGGATGATATCCAGCCCAGACCTAAGTGTCATGATTTCAGAAGGACTTTGATTTTAAAAGGATCCCTATACAGGCTGGCATAAGTATGCTTCCAAAAAGGTGGTGTTTTTCCAGAACTTTTGCCACTCAGTACAGATCTGATTCACTACCTGAATTGCTTAACTCATCTCCCCCGCCTTTGCTTTAATGCCTGCCACCCACACAGCCCTGTATCAACACACTGCTATCTTTTTAATTAAAAATATTATATCAGCTGATGTATTTATTTATTTAACCCATGCAAACAGCCTCGCTAATTTAAAAAAGGTAACCTGCAGGTGAAACTAATCCTGTACTTACCTCTTTGCCAAAGCAGGGCCCTAAGTTTTATATACAAAAGAAATTTCAGTGTGACCAATAATTGACAGAAAAGAGAGATTAAACAGTACCATATTTTTCAGCTGGTAACTCTATTGCAGCTGAATACATTAAAGTTGAGGGTTTGGTCATTTTGCTTCATCAGCTTCAACTCAGCTTTAATGACCGTGCAGCCAGGGTCATCCTGAGAACAAGGCTTGCATCCTGGAAAGTGTTGAAGGGTGACGGTGGTTAAAGAAACATGGAAATGTTCCTGTTGCCTCAGGGAAGGAATGATTGGGACTGTTTTCACATATAGTAAATAAGCAGAATGTGATTTCTCTTGTGAGGGATGCTTCTCCTTGTGCAGGGTCACGTTAGTTTTGACTTGCCCAACTCAAGCATGTATGAAGTTGATTAAGCTACATGCTAAATTTTGGAACACTCTCAAAGAAAAGAATGAGGAATTCCATGTAGTAAAGTGCTTATCAGAAGTTTTATCTATACTGTTTATGTAGGAAGAAGATGCATTGTTTCCCGCAGTTCATTCATAATGATGTTGTTAAATTAATACTACAAATTCAAGTTTCTTTTCTGGAAATTGCTGGTAACTGGAATAGACTAGTTGCAGTCTTTGATCACTGCACAGAACTGAAGATGCTCTTTCCACAGTGGAAAGGCAACAACTTCAGCTCACTGCAGGACAGAAGAAGGGAGTACAGAGCCCCCCTGAGTCTTTAGAAATGCACTGAGATTGTTTGCATCCATGAAGATCTTGAACAGTTATTAATTATCCTACTATTCACTGACCTCCATCAGAGATGTTTTATTAGGGTCAGTACAAATGCACACAGAGGTTTGGAAGTTTAATAATGATCCTGAACATAGAAGATTCCCTTCTTCCTACTCCCACCTTTAAAAGAACTATGACCATGATGTTTGAGGAGAAAGGGGATGGAAGGTGTGCTGGGATGTTTTTTTTTTAGTTGGTTGTTTTTCTTAGATGTTTCACCACAGTCTTCAGAAGTATGCACTGTGATTATTCTTAATCCGTTTATAAATGACATTTTCATTAGTACGTTTTCCATCTCCTTCAAATATAAAGCAAGTAACCAGTTACTGTAAATAATCTTAATTCCGCTACAGCATTGTGTTTGCATCGAGTGCCAGGTCTCCAGCTGTCAGCATTGACATGTCTGGGGAGATCAGAGCAGGACTGAAGGTGTAAACAAACAGAAAACAGAGGTTTTCAGGAACATCTTGGGCCTAGGATGCTTTACAGATTCAAAAGGCCTCATGATGGTCATTCACAGACTAGGTTCTCTTCCAGGCGACTGCCTAAACTGAGCCTATCCAGGTGCAGACTTCTACTTTCAAGGAATATTGCACAATCCAAGCTCAGCTGCTAAAGACTCACCCAGGCTTGGGCAACATAAAGATTTCCCAAGCTATTGCAGGTCCAGGAGGCATCCAGGGCAGTGTCCCATTTCAGAAAAAAAGGCAGAACTGGTCAATAGAGAGAGAAAAAAAATCCTAAATAATTATATCTAGTTCCCTAGAGAGAGGTGGAATTTCTTTCCAACCTCTCCATGGTCAACAGAGTTACCTGGTCTGTAAAAAGGCTGCATAAAATAGGCAGAGCAAAGGCTAGGAGTAAATGCAAAAGCTCTTGAAATGATCTAATAGCAGCAGCTGTGGGACAGGAAGGAAGAGAAAGAAAGTACAGAAAAAAATAAAGAGGAAAATCAGGGAAGATAAAGGAGCTGAAGAAACATCAGGGAACCATACGTTATGCCCAGGTCTAAACAAGTATTACATCCTGAAAGAGGATGGTAGAGCAAAGCATCTATCAGAACAGGGAACAGGTAGAAAGGGGTGCTGAGGACACAATGACACTAAGTTATATCTCACAGAATCACAGAATATTTTGAACTGGAAAGGACCCAAAAGGATCATCAACTCCAACTCTTAAGTGAATCAAATCCACAGCCTTGGTGCTATTAGCACTATGCTCTATTTGGATGGCAAAGAGCAGAGGACGATGTGAAGAAGAGCTAAAAACTGGGAGAAGGGAGTAACTTCTTACCTCTTTGTCCCTCTTTTGAAAAGATAGGGAACTGTGAAAGTGAAATATTTTATTTATTTGGCCTATTAAGTACAAGGAGCCCAGCATGTGGAGCCCAACATGTGGAATACCCAACAAAACATGTATTAAATAAAAATATTGGGGCAGAGAAAATATACATCTCACCACAAACACTAGAATGGCTTGTAATCTACCTAGGAGACAAAAAGTCTCTTCTTTCTGACAGGGTATTTTTGGTAAAATATGTTAATGAAGGACCAAGGAACTTGGAATGTGATGCAACTGTTTTGAAAATAAAGCCATGGAAAACAGCACAGCAGAAAACATGAAATGGTGACCGTAAGGCACTGCCTCCAGAGAGCATCACAGCTACAGAAAGGAATTGCCCCAGACTGTTTCTTCCATTTCACAGATAATTACAGGGGCTCATCTTGGATTAGCAGCAAAAATAAACACCTTTTAAAAGTATCAGCTGAAACAATAGCACTGCTGACCAAGAATTAAATACGTAAAAGAGAGCACTAATCCACCAAAAACAAATCCTGATGGATACACAGGACATAGCATGACACTAACCAGGGCTGACTTATTTCTTCAAGGCTTAGGTTTGAATTCCATTTTGTTATGAGACATTAGAGCTGAAGAATGCAAAATCTTCCATGGCATCCCAGCTATCAAGCACATTGACCTCTGTGGCGTGTATGTGCCCCCTGTCAGTCCAGGCTCCTTTGGCAAGGCTCGGGACGCTACTCGTAAGTGCACAGACAGCAAGATAAACAGATCCCTTCTATCCAGCCTTTGTAACAGTCAGAACGAAGGCCCTGTGCTTCTGAAGTTTTCAAGGTTATCCACCTAAATTGCTGCTGTGATGAGCATCCCATAGCAGTGTCATCTTCTAGAAGCCCTGGGTGGTGAGGAGGAAGGCCACTGGCTGAGAAATCACTTTAACAACAGGCAGTTCCCACATAGGTGTAGAAAAAACTGAATAGGTGGGAAAATAGATCTGATGATACAAATTGAACTAAAATTTGAGCACTTGTTCTTTTGTTTTCAAATGCACATCATGGTGGCAGCACAGAGAAAGATGTTCCTGGGAGGTATTGCTTCTTTTCCCCAAACTGACTTGGTGCCCTTTGATTTAAAAAGCTGTGAGGGCCCTGTTTTAAAATGTAAGTTGTTGGCAAAGAAAGTGCAATACTCCAGACTGTTGCATGCCACCAAAACATCTTGTAACTGGTCAGATTCTGACACTCACAACCCATTTTGGACGATGATGGATCCTCAGAAAGCTAGCAGTGTCAATTTTGCAAACTGCAACCTGAACAGTGCAGAGACTACACATTGAAGTGTGAGCAAGAGGAGGCTTCAAGAGAAAGATCCATGCTTACTTAAAATTTGCAACTAAAAGGGGGGGAAGGTGTGTTTTTCTGTTTGTTTTAGTTACATTTGGTAAATTCACAAGACTTTATTTTGGAATAAGGAGTATTGCTTGCAGAACAAAAAAGATTCTGTCAAGGGTTTGCAAATCCTAGGAAAGATGTTCCAGTGACTAAGGCATCAAGTCACATATGTGGAAGACATCAGAAGAGAAAGGATGATGCAACCATCCAAAAATATGCTTTTCAACCTGTTCACACACACATGTAATACCCATGCATACAAGCAAGGAAAACCCTGGAGAAAATGCCTAAAACTACTTGCTCTGCCTCACATTGCTTGCATGACCTTGGCTAAATGACGTAGGCCCAGACCTTCCACAGCCTAAATATCTCTGAACATGTGGATGCAAATATCTGAAGCTCAGCACGCTGTTTACAACATCATCTAATCTCTCCTTTTCCACCTTCAGTCAGGTTTACTTGTGTAAAGTTCAAGGTATTTACCTGAGGGGCAAAATTTAATCCTGCTGGTGGTATCAAATCAATAAAATACACATCTTTAAAGGTGCAAAATATACTGGTTACTTATAGAAATTATATTTCACACTATAGAATATGCTACAAAATTTTCCTACGTGTTCTCGGTGAAGATTTGCTCAAGGAGTGTTGCACCCTGTTCTACTGGAGCTGCTAAACCAAAATTCCTCCATTATGGACCCATCCATAGGGAGCTGTAGAAAGCTCAGGTATCTGCAATGGTGTGGTGCCTGCAGACAGAGCCTCCTGCAGAGCAGGAAAAATCATCCCATGGGCTGAGAACCTGATTTGCAACTGCAGCCTGACATAGCTCACAGCAGCTTGAGTAGCTCTAGTTACACCTGTGAAAAAGCTGCTTTTCCACAGCTCACCTTAGCATTCCTGCAAAGTACTCCCATCCTTGGAGCTATGCAGGGAAGCTGAGGAAGGTCTGTGACATGGCGGGAAGCAAAGCAGCCCTCATGCTGCTCTGCTCATGGCAATCCTTGGAGCCTGTGCCAAAGCAAATGCAGCCTGGAG
Organism: Pachyramphus minor; assembly: GCA_013397135.1. Taxonomy (NCBI): domain Eukaryota; kingdom Metazoa; phylum Chordata; class Aves; order Passeriformes; family Tyrannidae; genus Pachyramphus; species Pachyramphus minor. The sequence continues at coordinate 248,369 of VYXB01002517.1, forward strand.
ACTGTACACGTGTCCCTGCTGTGGCATCTCCCCCCAGCTGTGTTTTCTTTGGCTGAAGCTCCTGCAGAGCTGTGGGCACTCTCCAGTGGCAGATGCACTTACACAGACACAACAGGATAGAAACCCCGAAGTTTTTGAGCCCTCTTGGGGAGCACAGATTCCTTGTTCATATAGCTGTGGATTTCTTGTTCTTGTAGTCATGGGCAAATCCAGGTGCAGGAAGGCTTGAGACATGCCATTGGTATGCCACGGACTTTGAAATCTGCCTCTCCCGGGGTGCTGGCTGCACCTGCCCTCCTTGGAAAAGCTCGGTCACACACGCAAGCACAAGCCCCCGACCCTTACCTCTAAATCTACCGAGGAAGGAATGTTCTAACTTTCATGTAATTTATAAGTGGGCAAATGCAGTTTACCCAAACATAAAACCCCCACACTCACAGATTCAGGCAGCTTATTTAAACTGAAAAATCAACCTGGTATGACAGAGGAAGCAACAGCTTTTCACTGACAGTGCACTTTTTCCTGACATGAAAATGATAGTATGTTCCATGTTTTCATCTCCTGCATGTTGGTTTTATTGCATTACTAGCACTGATACATTTTTTTTCCCTCTAGTTTCCTTCTAAATGAGGCAGCTTTTACTGGAGTTTCACTGTACTCTTCGGAGCAACACATGTAACACATCACAGAAATGGGCTTGATTCAGACCAGTCACCCATCTCATTGGAGTTAATCTGGCAAAACACAAGCAAAAAAAAAAAAAAAAGAATACGACCTTCACTCCACAGCTTGTGACAGCTCACTCACTGCTTATTTATTCTGCACTCCTTGCAAAAACACTCCACACATTCAATCACATCTCAAAGAAAGGGGTCAAAAGGCAAGTGTTTTTAAACTGTCTCAGTTAAAGAGTCCCTTCCCATTAAAGCCATGCTGGTTGTGTCAGAGATAAAAGAATGTTTTCTATGAGGACTGACCACTCTGACAAATCAACAGTAAATTACTCAGAAATAGGCTCTGGCACATTCATTGCAGGAAAATGAATCTCCAGGCATCTTCCATGATAAGCAGCAAACATTTTGTAATTCTGTACATGGCTGTGTGAAAAGTACATGATATTACTTGAATTTTTGAGTGTTTATTTCATGATCAATGATACTGGTTCTGGCCATATTTCTGCAGTGGATGGCCCAAGACAAAGAAGTGTAAGGCAGTGGTATGGGAGATTTGTGGGGAAGAAAATCAGTGATGAGGAAAAAAAAGTTAAAAATCTATTATTTTGAGCTTGTAAAGTGATGACTTTCACTTTTCAGTGATGGATGTGGGAGATTTCAGAGTCTGTCAAGCACAGGCAGGAAGCACACTGAACACATTGGGAAAGATAATTTTCCTGCCAGAAAAGGGGAAAATCCACAATCAGATGTCCATTTACTGAGGTGTTAATTGTTCGGATAAATACAGAACTTTGCCTTAAGAAGCACCTTTCTCTCCAAAACAAGCAGTTTACATCTGGCTTGACTTCAGGCTAAAAGTATCCTAATCCTCCTCTGTCACTAAAAGGCTGATCGGCCTCAATGAGAAATTGTGTGTACTTTACACCAATTAATCGCAGATACATTCTTTTCACATTTACTCTTTTGCAGGTCCTTTAATACTACAAGCAGTCAGGCCTTGATCTCCTGCATCTGGCAAGAAGATCTTTCAAAACTCACTGCCCTAACTCCCGTATACTCACCCAAGCTCCAACACTGCATTTTCTCATCTGGTCTTTGCTCTTCCTGTTGACTGGACCAGTTGCACAACCTCACAGCAACCAGTGGATTAAATGGAGGAGAAGGATTGCTTCTTCACAGCCAGTGGGTGAGACACTGGGGTGCACACCCCTGAAGGCACAGAGGCTCTGCATTGCCAGGGAACACAGCAGGCATTAGACATGCCAAGGCTTTCTAGGGCTTGAGCGTAAGTCCTTTCATGCCCCTCCCTATCAGACCTCACAGGATTCTGACAGTTTCCAATGACTCATGATGTACATTTTCCAGGTGTCTTCAAGGAAATAAGCAGTGAGGTCTCTGAGGCCTCAGGACACTGTGATAATAGGGATCCAAGTTCTCGCAAAAGACAAAATAGGTCAATCAGCTCTATTAAAGTGCTTAACAATGTTCAGCATCTCCAGCAGAGCTCTGGAAGGACCAAAACAGTGGAGAATTAAGTTACTTTGTTCTTGTAATTCGACATGGTCTCTTGCAGCCAGAAAACTGTATTTCTCTTTTTTGTTATGTATCAAGTAATAGCTTTTCCAGGTCTGTTCTTCAGGAAAAAAAAAAAAGAAAAGAAAAAAAAAAAAAGCCAGATATGCAGAGAAAACAAGCATCTGTGGTATTATATTTAGTTTATATTGAGTTAGTTTTCTCATCAGGTGAGGGGCATTTCAGTACTCCATGAAATCAGATGTTTTTATGCTTCTGCAGCTATTACTTACATAAGTTAGGTCAGCTATTTTTCTGCCTAAAAAGTATAATGATCAGAAAAAAAGAGCAAACAAAGGAACAATCACGATAGTAACTCATTTCCATTGAACAACAGGGGAAATTAGCAATGCATACCTTGGCACTTAGCTGAACCAATCTGCTTTTCCTTACTGACTCTTCCTTTAGGTATCATGTCCAAATACTTCCTTGGAATACGTTCCTAGTGTGTGCAGGAGCTATTTATAATCTACAACACTTATTTTTGGATTAAGTACATGTAGGTGGCTAGTTGCCATGAGAGCAAAGGGGGTTTCAGTGAATTACAGGAATGTGCATGAAATATTACACTTGGGATAATGCCTTTCCAAGCTGAGCAGCCTGTACAAGCAATCGGGCTGTCAGACGTGGTGTCAGAGCAGGCACAGCACAGAAACTGGCTGAGGGGTGCATCAGCATGGCCTCACTCCACTTGTGTCTTCTGCCTGTTTTGGTGAGGCACTCCTCCACATCCTGTTCCAGGCCAGTACTAAGGAGCAGCCAAGGAGCAGCTCAGAAGGGGTCCTGTTTATTCAGTACCTGCCCTGATTTTAGACAATGTGTCCCTTGGCTGAGGTCTGTCCCATCACTGCCCCTGCAGAGGAGAAGAAATGTTTGAGGAGTGTCCTTCCAACACCTCTGTCAGATGCTGAAGTCTCCCAACTTCTCTTACATGTTTGGTTTGTAGGAGACACCCCGGTGTCTATGCCATTTGTTTCAGGCTTGCTGCCTTCTCTTCCAGGCATTTTTTCTCTCCATCTTTCCACCCACCCACACATCTCGGAATTCCTACCCTCTTCCTGAGTCAGTATCACTGCCTCCTTGCCCCCAGCAGGACTGGTTTGGAGCTGGGGTCACAATCATCCAGCACACCATCTGAACCCTGATGTCAGCAAGACCTCCCGGGGACTGACAGCATCATCCACTCCACCGTGGACAGGATTAATATACAACTACAACAGCACCTTCTCCCATTAGCAATTCAGTCTGAACAGAAGGGAAAACATTCGTTAGCTAATGGTTAGATATACCAGCTGTGCTACTTATGCTGCTCTGTAATGAAAGATGGGTAATCATTAATAGCACTAGTTCATACACGGTTATTCTTCAGTCAATCCTGATTTACTGCAGTCTTTACCAATCTCAGTAACATAATTTGGACATTCAGTATGTGTCAAGCAACCGTAGCTTGTGCTGAGAAAGCCCATGGCATATCTAACATCCAGATGCTACAAAACCCTGGTGAACCCTTCACAGCTGAAAGCGGCAAGTTTGCCTTTCCTGATAGCAGATCCTTTCAATTCCCAAACTTGACACTGGTGATGAGTTAAATACATGTATTGCTATGTATTCTCTTGACCCAGTTCTAATCACTGCTCTGAACATTCCAGGCTGTCCCAGTCTGGAGTTTTCATGAGAATTGGGTCTCTTTTTGCCCTATGGACAGCTACCTGCAAGCCAGCACATAGTGGAAGGTTTAGGCTAACCTTAGGACCAAAAGGTAGTTGGTTGTGTGGATGTCACAGAAGTATACTGTCTCTCATACAAAACAGCTATCACTAGTGCAGCAAGATATCAATAATTCCTAAAAATTAATAATGTAGACCTGGTTCAACCTGATTCAATATCACTTTTCTCCTTACATATTTATGTGTTCAAAGAAAATAATTTTCTTGATGGGGCTACATCATATCAGTGACAGCCTAAACCTCTGGCTGGTCACAACCAAGCCAAGAAGGCTGAAGGGAGGGGAAAGACATAAAGAGGACTTCCCAGCTATAGATTCAACTACATAATAAAGCAAAGTATAATGACCTGCTCTTGTGGGAGGATTGCTTTGCAAGAACAATCAGACTGTCACTACAGCAAAGTTTTATAGTGTCAATTCGTGAGCAAATTAAAAGAACACGTAACACAAAGCTTTCTAATTCAAAATATTTGTATCCAAGCAAATGCCTAGAATGTACATATCTGATTGAGCTGCAGAGAGCACAGCCAGAGCAGAGAAAGTGAGATATCAAAAATCTGTGCATGACAAAATTTCTCCATAAGGATGTAACATTCAGACTTAAATGGCCAGTGGAAAACTGCTCATTGTATTCCAGCATCTGTGAGTACAACTAGCAATGTAAGCTGAAGAAAATATACTTGTTTTCAAAGTCTCTTCTGTCATCCTAACAAAAAAAAACGAAACAAAAAAAAACCCCTCCTCAAAAAAACCACAAAAAAACCCTAAACTTGGAATCTGAGTCAAAAGCAATAAATTAGGACTGAATACAGTATGGATGATTTTATTCCCCCTCCACAGCTCTATGAAAATGTCAGTTTAACAGCAGTAAATTCTTGACGTACACCCTACCAGCATCCTGCCCACTTCTGTGGGACTACAAATATGGAAACCTCTATAGTAATTTTACCCCTTCTTTTGCCCCTTCAGCCATGGGATGGTGGTTGCCAATAAGCTGCTGGTGGCATCTGCCCTCATGTGCAAGTGGAGCCCCAAGGGAAGGGAGCATCTGCTCAGGCCTGTAAGAGATGCTGCTGTGCAACCCCACAGCAAAGAAACCACCAGATGGAAAACAATCTCCTCTGGAGTACCTCCTCCCCTGCTCCAAAGCTGTTGCTTGTGGCTGGGGAAAAGAGATGGGAATAACCTACCCCCAACAGCTCACTCCATACCAGCGTATCCCAGCAGCTCAGCTTTCTACCCAAGCCCCTTTTCACTCCCTAACCCGTCATCATAAACACTGCAATCCTCAAACTGCAGCGGTGGGAAGGAGAGCTCTGCTTTCAGCAGCATTCACAGTCCGTCTGTTTCAGACAAAGACCAAAACTGAACCAAAAGTTCTGCCAACTTTCTGACCCAGCTTGCTTTCTGGCTGTGAGATGTGGCTGGCTCTGCTTCAGAAAGGCTCCAGTGACAAAAATCACAAGGTCTTTCCCACAGTGCCTCTCCTACACCCAGAGGCATCCCAGGTTTCGCAGAAGTTCTCCTCATCTTTTCCTCACACTCACAGTCTTTTACTGACCTGCCCCACTAGTGCACTGCTGTTCAGGACCAGCTGCCAGAAACAAACAGCTGAGAAAAACCCGATGATTTAATTTCATCACACATGGATTTTAGCAGCATTCTGGTCTGTAAATGCTATGGAAAGGGATGGTATGAAAAGGAGAGATGAAGACCCTGCTACAGAGACTCCAGCCAGAAGCCACCATGCAAAAGCAGCTTAGATAATGTGAAGAACATGGTCAAAATAAGGTGAAAAGCAGATGGGTTGTATGAACAAATTTTTTTCCAAAAGGGACACAGAGGTTAAACTGATGTGAGCTTGGCTTTCACCTGGCTGCCTAAGGAAGATCATTCTCCATGCAAAGAACAGCCAAGGGCTATGCTTGGGACACCAACCTGGTGAAACCATCCCTTTTATAATTCATTCATCAACTCAGAAAACCAGTACTGTAAGATTTAGTGAGCACCCATGCTATTGCTGACATTTCTGTGTGGGTGTGGGTGAGAAGCAAGCACACAGGATGCGGTAAGAGCCAGCAGCTGCGAATGAGTCCGGAAGTGGCTGTGGAGAACTGATCATTTCAGGTTGTAAGCAAAGGTTTTGATGACTTTTGCTGAATGGAGATTTTCCTATGCATTTTTAATGTTCCCTTTCTTCAAAAAGGGCTGCTGTCTGCAGTGATTCTCATAGTCACACATCTGCTGAGTGACGAAGTGGATTTATATGAGAGGGAGCACTGCGTCTCATTGCAGGAGAGGTTTTTGCATCGCCCCAGGAAAGGCAGAGTTGTGTAGGAAGAACAAATGCACCAAGGGAGCAACAACATTCACAGGTAAGAAAACACAGAGTTTCTAACTCCATTGCATTAAATTAGCATTGGGCTCAAATCCATCAGTCCAAAGCTAGCTACAAACGAGCTGCTAAGCTGTGAAAAGGGGCAGGTTTTACTAGACAACATTGTGTTTTATGAATCTGACATGAAGACTTCCAAAATAATTCCCACTGCCTTATCTATGCAATGGAAACAGAAAAGCTGTTTCTCCGGTCTTTTATTTTTTCTTCCATACTTTCGTGTACTTGCACAAAACATTGCTCTTCCTCCTGAACTACCTTACCAACTCCACTAACTGCTGTTGTGCTGTACAAACCCTTCAGGGTAGACTTAAACAAAATAATTACTAAAACAGCTGCTACATTTGAACAGCAACATTGTGCTTGCTCTAATAAGTTCAGAGGTAGACCAACCTAAAAGCAATTTGAGATCCTGTTTTAAAGTTCATCTTGGGCCAAATGCATTAAACCCTAACTGATAGCTTCCTTTACAATCAGTTTAAATTACTTCCTTTGACCTCCTGTTGGCAACTGACATTTCATTCAAAATGATCAAAGTTTTGTGAGAACTTCGTCCCTAGTGGAATTTCAGTGCTCAAGTGAAAAATTGAATTTCTCAGTTGTGCGCACACCATCTGACACTGGGACAGAGAGCTTGTTTGGGAGTAGGGGGATAAATCACTCTTAAAACAACACTGTGACCATTGGGTATGCAGGGCCTAAGCCAAAGTGACCTTGGGTGCAAACTAGTTAGGACTAAGGGTGATTCTAGGCCATGATTACCCAACTGCAAGCTTGAAGAAGCTGAAAAGAAGTATGCATGTGCAATATGCCAGAAGCCTCTTGTCCTAGGGTTCAATGTAGGGTTTAGGCACATAGGCTGGTAGGAAGAAGTCATACCTGAGTTCGAGCTCACTGTTTACTGAAAATCTTGCACATACTGACAAACTGCAGTCTGTACTTCTTGCTCAGTGGTCCTCTTACTGCAGAGAAGAAAAGCCTTCCTTTTGTACCATAACCATTTTGTACATGTCTTCCCTAGGGCAGAGAACAGTTTTCTTTACTATATATAACTTGTGCATATTTCCAGAGTGACTTTTTTACTGCCAGCAGTTATTTCTTTGAAGGCTGTGCAGGATTTCATTCCCCCAGAGGAATAAGTTCATAGGTCTAATCAGTCTGGGGTCTATAGCATTAACCAGGGATTCACCCTATTGAGCACTGACAGAATGATCTTCGTATGCTTACGAGAGTTTCCATCATTTCATTAGACTCATGTGCACTCACAGAGGCCGTCCTCATGCACAGTTTACTTTAGCACAACGTTGTGCTAAAAGATTTGAATAAATGGATGAGCTGCTTATGTCAGAGAACATGAATTTGAATGTGAATTTAACTTTTCAAGGTCTTAAGGGAATTACGCAATTTAATCTCATAGCTAGACCATTTACCCAGTTGGGCTGCTTCAAACATGCCTATTTCTGTAACTATTGCATTTTTATGCAGCCATACCCTTTCCACACCCACTCCCCCTTAACTTAAGCCTGAGATGTGAATCTTAATAGATGAGTTACATACAAGTTTTTAAAAGCATGTTCAGTTTATGCACTCTGGATATCAGACGTGCATGTAGGACTGCCACTGACAAAATGCAGCAGGAAAGGGAAGTTACCATTCTTCACTCCTCCTGGGGCCATCAAGGGGAAGACAACATGAATAAGAAACTGCAAACTGACTGGACAACCTCACTGTGCCATGCACTTCATGCTCCACAGGGCTGCTGAGTGATGCTCCAAGAAGAGGGATTAGCAAATGGCCATCATTTTAAATTGATCATGGAACAATTCAAAAAGTAGACCCCTTCTCTGGGTGGTGTAAAGTTGATGAAAAAACCCTCTGGAACACCACTTCAACAGCAGGGTTTCTTCTACACCAAGATCTCACTTTGTGCACAACCAACCACACACTTGATAGTCCCTGTGTCCCTTGGATGCTCCTGCGATGTTGCAGCACCATCAAACTGCATCCAGATCATGGCTTGTATCAGGCACACATAGACTGGGATGGAGCAGAAAAAGGTCAGGGGAACCAAATACAGTTCCAGTGAAAGAAACAGGGTATGCATGTGTTTTCAGGGGAGGTCTGCAAAGCACTGGCTGGTGCAGGAATAGAGCCACAGATGGGCTTGCAGTGGAAAGGAGGACACTTCACACTGTTAATCATTCACTGTTTTGCCTGATAATCTACAGAAGCAACAATCCCCCTCATGTACAAAGCTCAGGTAGAATCCTCTCTGTGGAGTTTCCCATGCAGGTTCCCAGAGGGTAACCTTCAGCACCAGCTGTTTTGCTGACTCTGGCCAGCAGCTCATGGCTGTTAAGGCTCAGGCTTCAACATAGCTAAATCATTGGCAGCAAAAAGACATTTGTTCACTTAGTAGAAGTATTCAAAGACTTGCTGGGAGTGGGTATTGCTCCCTCACTTACACAAAATCGTGGCAAAATGCATCAGGAAGGGTGTCTAGGAGGAGGTTCTCAGCAGAGGAGGTGAGAGATCATCCTGACAAACTCCTCCTCTTTTTCAGAGTGCAACAGGCTGCATTCATTTATTCACTTTCACTACTAGAAGTGGTCAAGCTACAGCCAGAGGAAGACCTTTTTAAAACTGGAATGTTAAAGTGTTGAACTTCTGTTTTAAGAAGCACCATTAAGTTTAATGGCACAGACTCAAGAATGCTTTGGGTTATGTGTCAGCAAAATACAAATGTGTCCCTTTATTTACTTACTGACTCCTGTGTCAGACCAGAGCAGGGATATGAAAGACTGCAGCACCTCAAATAGTCAAAAAAGATCCAATCTGCACACATCATCTTCAACAATGTACTTTAAATACACTTTTCGACATTACAACTGAAAAGCTTTTAACTTCTTCATGAATGTAATAGGAGTCAAGCTTACCCTTATGTTTCTTTTAATATCAGCAAAGCCATTAGATGGCAGTGCATCCCAAATTATTCTTAGCAACGCCACAGTATTCTGGTGGCGCAACAAATAAATATATTTCACCACATGTCGACAGTGTAATTATGAACATCACAAAGATTTAGCATGAAACATATCTTCCATTTGTCCAGATAACTGAAAATAAAATGTGAATGAAAAAAAACCAAAACCAAACAAAACAAAAACAACCAGCAAAACACAAAAGAAAAGAGAGAGCGAACTCAAAATATTTGGTCAATATAGGATAGACCCGATATCAGAGATATTTATTTGTATCAATGCAGAGTCTTTGAAGACCAGTAACATTATTAGGATGCTTATCGAACAAAGGGATTTTCTAGCACAGGATCAGGAGGTAGGAAAGCAGGAGTGGATCCTGCCCCACAGCCAGAGTTGGAGCCGGTCTCTGTGCAGGCAGCATCCCAGCACCGCTCACGCGGAAACTGATAGAGTCACTGCATTGTACATATCTGTGCTTCAGGAACATTTCACCACCAGCTATTTCATTGCAGATTACAAAGATGTTTATTGCATTGTGGGGAGGAAACATTTGATCAGCAGATTTATACCACAGAGGACTATGCTATCATAATTCTGTGGGAGGTCACCACAAGTTAAGCAGTCTGCCTTCTTAACCTATCCTTACAAAATGTACAGTGGCATTCATCACGTTTTCTGTCCACAAAAATCCCCCAAGGAGACACTAGTCATGGTAAAAATGTTCCCATCCTGCCAGGCTATGAAAAATCACCACTAAATGTAGATTTGAGAGGGTTCGGGATGCCCAAAATCCAGAGGAAAAAAAAAAAAAAGAGTGTGTTCCTGGTGCCACTGACTCTGGGGTCAATTGCAAAACTATTAATGTCAGAGAGGGAAAGGACATGGGAGAGAGGATGGGGTCTTTCTGCTGTTTTCCAACAAGATACACACAGATATTTCCTTGATGAGCTGTTTTGTCACTCAAAACTGTGGTTTTAATTCTTCTAAAATGATTTCAAAGTTTAAGCTGAATTGGCAAACCTTTCATATGTACAGATACAAAGAAAGGAAAAAAGTAATACTTTAGGCATCAATACTGAAAACAAAACCTACTGAAATTCACAGAGCTAGAGAAAAAATAATTCTCAGTGGGAGATTGGAGTCCTAGTTTTTAAACTTCATCCTTGCTTTTATTAAAAATGCTTTCCTTGTCCCATATCCCAGCTTCAGACTGAGCTGCTATTGACTTCTAAAACCTACTTATAGAGTACCAATTGTTTATCATATCTCTATTGTCTTAATCCAAAGGGAGACTAGAAAACCATCTTGTGCCAGCTGACACACCAGTGTCATATCAACAGACCAGCCACCAGCAACACTACGTGACCCAAGGCTTTTACTGTCACCATGTGATAGCAAAATTTTCAGTACAAGTTGTCCCTTTCAGTTTTTCCCCAGGTGCACAGCAGCTAGGCATGCTCTCACACACACACAAAAATACATGACTGTGAATATTGCATAGACATGTTAAATCACAAGGTCTGTACAGTTTGTTATTGCTTTATCATTGCTTTAATTACTATAAGAATGTAGGAATGCATTTGAGACTGCATCTAACAAAGTATTAGCAAAAAATATGTCATATATATTAGAATCTCTATTATTATAAAGGTATTAATCATATAAAATACAGAAGGCATTTAATAATGCTCTCCCTTGCTATTATTTCAGCAAGAGTTTGGAAAGCCCATCTACTGACTGTCATTCCATAACCCTCACATACATAGCTACATTCATTCATGTCAGTTGGCTCTTTATCACCATGTCCTTTTATTCAGCATTTCCTTGCCATTTTTAGATAACAAATCTGTTTCAAGCATCTCTGAGCAAAAGCTACGTGACAAGCATCTTGAGATGCAATGTAGAAGCCAGGAAAGTCTCCATCTTGAACTGGCTTCTTGGGGTAGATGCACTGAAAGCCAGATTTCACAGAGACAAAGCAAAGCGTCTGCTTACACTTTGATCCTTTCATACTTGGAACTGTGCCCTATTTTAAACTTAACCTCGTTAATTAACCTTTGAAGGGGTGAAAACTCTCAGGGACTAAGAAAGAACGCAGGGATTCAAGTAGGGGCTGTGCCAGAGATGCAGGACAAGATCTATGCATGAAACAGAATTTTAAAAGAGATAAATAGATCTTAAAGTGATGTTTGGAAGGAACAGCTGATGAGAGGGGGTTTCTGAATCTTGTGAAACCTCTGAAATTCAGTGCAATTTTTGTGGTGTTGTTTCTGGGCTGTAAAAAGCAGAGAGCTCTCCTTTGAGTTCTTGCAAAGACAGCTGCAGGAGGGGAGCAGAGCTCACTGCAAGAGGCCCCCCAAGAGATGCTTGCAGCATTCCACCTGGCAGTTCCAAACTGAGTTCCATCCTGCAGGAGGATTAGCATCAAAGGAGGTTGGGAGGTATCGCCCCAGCACCTGACCTTATGTTATACCCCCACCATGGCCAGGACAAAGGAGGATTGTATGCCTGGCTGCTGCTGAATCACAGGGCTGAAATCCAGTCTCAGCTGCTGTCCCATGGGTTCTGTATGCCAGGCATAACCTGGAACTCCACAGTAGCAGGCCAGAATGTAAAAAATTTGGTAAAGCAAACACTGCAAGATCAGACTTATTTTTATGTCTTAAGCCATCTCCAAACAAACAGCAATAGCAGGAAGCCGGAGGGATTTACATTTCCCATGCTGGGTTCCCTCCTCTTCTTCCAGCCCTGCATTTTACATGTGAGGATGACAGACCTTAACCCCTATGCCACTCCTGGGTGGAGCAGAAAGAAGAGCGTATGTTTTCCCAGCAGACTCCTGAAACATCAAATTCAACTGAAATGTTGCTGGCTAAAAAGCTGGGAGTCCAGTGCACAGAAAGGAAGGACCATACTTTCTTTTTCACCCAAATAGGAATACATTTAATTTTGAGATTGAAGGGAATCTGGATGGGCAGTTTGTCACTGCTCTGCCTGCAGCCCATATAACCTTAAGCCATTATAGTATCAATGATGAACTCACCCTGTCAGCACAGTCTCCTTGTAACAACACCAACAAGAACCATATTCATGTCTGGGCTTGTGACAACAGCTGCTCAAACAGCACAGGTGGCAAAACTGCTTGTTGGAGAAATAACTGGTTTTCCTTTGCTGTTCACCATAAAATGTAGATCATGCCTGCCCTTCTTCTGTTTGTTACTCTACACCAATGCATAACAAACAGGAGAACCTGGAGGCCACTGTACAGCAGGAAAGCCATGATGTTGTCACAGAAACATGGTGGGACAAGTTGGAGCTGGGATGGATGGCTACATACTCTCCAGAAAGGACAGGTGAGGAAGGAGAGGCAGTGAGGTGTCTCTGTACCTTGGGGTGTGTTTTGACTGTATACAGCTCAAGGATAGTGAAGATAAGGTTGAATGCCCATGGATAAGAATTAAGGGGAAGGCTGACAGGACAGATATCCTGGTGGGAGTTTGTTATGGACCACCCAACCAGGATGAAGAGGCAGACTAAGTATACTCTAAGCAACCAGCTGAAGTTTCACTATTGCTAGCCCTTTTTCTTGTGGAAGACCTTAATTTGCTGCATGTCTCCTGGAAACTCAACACTGCAGAGAGAAGGAAGTCTAGGAGGTTACTGAAGCATGTGGAAGAGAACTTCCTAACGCAGCTGGTAAGTGAGACTACTAGGGGTGGTGCCATTATGGACCTGCTGTTTAGAAACAGAGAAGGGCTGGTGGGAGATCTGGTGGTAAAGGTTGTCTTGGGCACAGAGACCATAAAATGACAATTTTTGATTCTTGGTGAAGTAATGAAGGGGACCAACAAAACCTCTACCTTGGACTTCCAGCGGGTGGACTTGCGCCTTCTCAGGACACCAGTTCAGAGAGTTTCTGGGAAAACAGTCTTTAATAACAAAGTTGTTCAGGAAGGCCAGNCTGGTGGTAAAGGTTGTCTTGGGCACAGAGACCATAAAATGACAATTTTTGATTCTTGGTGAAGTAATGAAGGGGACCAACAAAACCTCTACCTTGGACTTCCAGCGGGTGGACTTGCGCCTTCTCAGGACACCAGTTCAGAGAGTTTCTGGGAAAACAGTCTTTAATAACAAAGTTGTTCAGGAAGGCCAGAAACAAAGTTGTTCAGGAAGGCCAGACATCCTTGAAGGAAGCACTCCTAAAGTTGCAGGAGCAGGCTGTCCCTATGTGCTGAAAGATGAATCATCAGAGGGCCAGCCTGGCTGGGCAGGGGGCTTTTGCGGCAACTCAGAGGGAAAACAGAAGGTTTATGAGCTTTGGAAAAAGAGGCAGGCAACTTAGTAAAAGTAAAACAATGTTGTTGTGTCATATAGAAAGAAAATTAGAAAGGCAAAAGCTCAACTAGAACTCAATCTGGCATCTGCTGTATCAGACAATAAAATGAATTTTTAGAAATACATTAGCAACAAAAGGAAGACCAAGGAAAATCTCTATTCTTTATTGAACATGGAGGGAGAACATTGTGATTAAAGAGGAGGAAAAAGCTGAGGTACTTAATGCCTTCTTTGCTTCAGTCCTTAATAGAAAGTCTAGTTATCCTCAGGGCAATCAGCCTTTTGAGCTGGTAGACAGGGATGTGTGACCCACAAGGAAGTAGTCAGCAACCCTCTTTGTCACTTAGGAAATCACAAGCCTATGGAATTGGATGGGATTCATCCAAGAGTGCAGGCAATGCTGGTGGAATAGCTCACAAAGCCACTCTCCATTATGAATTGTCAGTCCTGGCTAACCAAGGAGGGTCTGAAGCAAAGTCTGATGGGAAGCAGCTGAGGGAGCTGGGATTGTTGAGCTTGGAGACGAGGCTCAGTGAGGACCTTTTCACTCTCTGCAACTACCTGAAAGGAGGTTGTAGCCAGGTGGGAGTTTGTCTCGTCTCCGGAGGAGAAGACAGGACAAGAACTAACGACAGGACGAGAGCGCATAATCTTTAGCTGTGCCAGCAGAGGTTCAGGTTGGACATCAGGAGGAATTTTTGCTCAGAAAAGCATTTTGAATGTTAAGCATTTGAATAGGCTGTCCAGGGAGGTAGTGGAGTCACCATCCCTGGAGATGTTCAAGAAAGGACTGGACATGGCACTTAGTACCACGAACTGTTGGACATGGTGGTGTTCAGGCAAAGGTTGGACTTGATGATCTCAGAGGTCTTTTCCAAACTAATTGATTCTGTGATTCTGTGAAACGCCTTCTCCTCACTCCTGCCCTCCAGCAATTGTGTGTGACCAATATAGCCACAGGATGTCGTTCCCACTTCACAATCCTGTGCACAAGGTGTAGCCAGTTGGCTCATTTTCTGAGGTACTGACATCCACTGCAGAGCAGGATGCTGCAGAAGTAGGAACATGTTTCATACCCTGCTCAGCCACAGCTTTACCCTATGGCTTCTCTCCAACCAGTCAATGAGGTCCATCTCTCAGAAAAAAGGTGTTGCTGAGACCTGCCACAGAGCCTTGACATCTTGAAAATTCTGGTATGGGTAGAGAGGCCAAGGATGCTTGATTTTGGCACCTTCCCTGATCAAGTACTGCCAAGTATGCTTCTAAGGACTTTCTGCTGGCAATTAAAGCTGTTAATTCACACTCAGGAACTACCTGTGGAAATATGGCATAAAGCCCATCTTTTCCTGAAAGTAAATCTCCTGTCCAGGAAGGGTCTCGTTGGCAAAAGCAGATACTGTTGACATATGGGGAATGAAGCCAGCCTTGGAATGAAGCACTTTTTTTTATTATTATTAAGTAATAATAGTAGCATTTCAAGTATTTTCATTCATTCAAAAAGTTTTAAGCTTAACACACACTGCTCAGATTTCTGAGATATCTATGTGTGGGCACTGAGGACAGAGTCAGACCTTATGAACAGTGTTGACATGGATCCCTGTAATATCATGTACCAGGTGACTGCTTACAGTACCAAGACAAAGGAAATTAGTTGTTTCAGTTGTTAGTGAGCCTGTTCCTGAGTTTGCCTAATATTTTTGAAACAAGATGAAACTCGCCATTTCCCTTCCATTAAAGGCAACAGTGATTATGTGTTCCCTTATTTATTGCCAGGAAGTGTCTGCATAACAAGCATGTAGAAACTATGCGTGAAAAAGCAAATACAGCATTAATAGCTATCAGCTTATTACTTGAGAATGGACAATAGGATATCCAGCAGCAATACCTTCCAATAATAACATAAACCTGAGGTCAAGATTTTTGGATCTCGGCTATATTGGCATTTGTTCCTACAAGGAAGAAGAAAAAAAAAAGTTAAGTGAGGTTCCCACAGACCTTAAAAAGCAGAAACATCTGTTGCTGCTATGAACAGTTCGGTTGCTGAGTTCAGCAGGAGAAAGTCCAGCAGCTAGGCCAGGTCTCTGCTTACCACCACATGCCTCTGTGCTCAATGGGAAATGATCAGAGACAGTTTCAAGGGACATATCAATAATTCAAAACAGCCAAACTAGCATAAACAAATAAGAATTAGTGCTCTCTTCTCTCTTTTGCCAGCAAGACTGGAAGATGTTACTGATGCCTTAAATATGCAGTCTCAAGCACTGTTGTCAGAGCTGTCCCCAGCTGATGAGTTGCTCCACATTATGCATTTGTTTCATTTTTTTAACAAACAGGTTTGAGCTGAAACACTGAGCAGAAATTCCAAAGAAGTGAGTCTTGTTCTCAGCAACACAATCTTCTGTGGGGCTCAGGGAAATGGTAAGTTCTCATGGACTCAGTTATTCTCTTCATTAAATTAATCTCCATTTCAGTGATCCTCTGTTCACTCCTTTTCCAATTGTTCTTCATGCTTTGGGTTTGTAATTTTTTAGCTTACACTGTAAATATACCTTCTAGCATTAGGTGACATGCAAATGTCAGAGATGCTGTTTTGTTAGTGTACTGATGCAAATTGTGCTCCATAAAACTCCTTCTATCAGAATCTCTTTTCTAAGCAAAACCTTTTGGCAAACAGCTCTTAGCAATTGCCCAGCAAGTAGCATGGGTAAATATTCTCAAAGAAATTCCTGCTTCTACTTGGAAAACATCAAATTCCATTAACGCTGCAGCCATCGTGATTCCAGAAGGAAAATATTGATGACTTGGCATTTTATACTGTCTAATCTCCTAAATACTGCACATGGAAGCCTCACAGAAGTAGAGTCCTGTCAAAGGAAAGAACCTCTCTATGCCAGATTTCTGTGGAAAAACAGATTCCCAAATACAGAGCTTTATTTTGCTTCACATTTTTGTACAAAAAAATCTTCCAGTGCTATGCAGAGCTCAAAGGCAAAGGGAAATGAAACAAGACCTCTGGACTTGAAGGAGTGAATCTTGGCCCTGCTTTCTCCTCAGTCATGTGCTGGCATAGTCTTGGAATTCTGCCTCCTTGCAACTAACAACTCAAGAAGACCTTAGCCCAGTTTCCAGGAAGAAGGAACCAAGGAGTCTGTAAAAGGCAGGGATTAAAGAAGTACGGTCTTTGGAGTGCAGATTTGTTCCTTAAAAATATGCTGGGCTGTAAGCAGACAAATTTTTTGTTTTATTAACACGTTGAAGGAATGGACTTAAAGATAAGAATACGATGAACTGCAGTTTAGACCCATGCAATAGTATTTATGAAGACATGGGGTTAAAGACAAATATGACAAGAAATAGGGCTACCAGATATGCAGTTTGTTACATATTTCTTTTGGCATCGATGACTCTGTAAGAAATAACCCCTTCTTCTTTCACCCCTCTTCATTTCCTAACACCAGTTCACACGCATCACAACATGCAGCACTTGATATGGTATAACACAGGACCAATATATCTGAGGGCATTAGTGGTCAGAATCAAGGAGGCAACAGAAGACAAGGGCTGGCTCAGGCACTGCTGCTGGAAATCCAAGTTCATAAAATTTGGTTGGTTCATTTATGGGTCTTTTCCAGAAAGAACTTCCATGTTATACCGACTCTGAGGCAATTTAAAGAAAACATGTCCTGTGCCTGCCTGCAGACCTCATCCCCTGAGAGCATCATCTTGTGCAGGACGCTCCACCTCTATCTGGTCCAAACCTGAGGAACAGGGGGTGTGTTCACTTTAGCAGAACAACTGCAAAGAGAGCAACTCCAAGAGAGAAGCCCACCTACACTCCTGTGCTTAGCACTGTTTGACAACTCTGTCTTTGCACAGCTTCAAAAGCAAGTGAACACTCACAGTCTCTGCCAAGTGGTCTGGAGGCACTTATGTTCACACAGCTTGGGGCTAGCCCTCTCTGAAGCAGACTGGCATGTTGATTTCAGAACAGTTGCTCTCCTTTGGGAAACATACGGTGTTCCCCTTGCCCTCAACCAACTGGTTGCAGTAGTTGGAGTGGGAAGAGAAAGAGGGATAGAAAGGAGGATCCCGCAAGCATCTGAGTTGATATTGGAGCTGTGTTGTAGCCCACCAGTGTGTTGATTTTAGTGTAAGGTTACATATTATTACATATTATTAGGGTTATTAGGGCTACAGATTGCATGCATGTCTAGCATTACTGAGTCAGCAGTGTGTCCTGCCAGCCAGGAGGGGCAACCATGTCCTGGGGGCCATCAGGCTGGTTGAAGAAGGAGATTGCCTGCTCTGCTCTGCACTGGTGTGGCCTCACCTCAAGTCCAGTGTGCACTTCTGGGCACCACAATATAAAAAAGATATGAAGTTATTAAGAGATCATCTAAAGGAATATACTACAAGAATGGTGAAGGACCTGGATGGGAAGATGTGTGAGGGGTGGCTGAGGCCACATGATTTCCTTAACCTGGAGAAGAGGAGGCTGAGGGGAGGCCTCATTGCTGTCTACAACCTCCTAGTGAGGGGAAGAGGATGGGCAGGCACTGATTTCTCTGGTTAATGGTGACAGGACCTGAAGGAATGGCATGAAGAGGTGTCAGGGGAGGTTTAGTTCAACATTAGGAAAAGGTTCTTCATCCAGAGGGTGGTTGGGCACCAGAACAGGCTCCCTAGGGAAGTGGTCACAGCACCAAGACTGACAGAGTTCAAGAAACATTTGGACAATGGTCTCAGGTACATGGTTCTTGGGAAATCCTGTGCAAGGCCAGGACAGCCCCATAATAATCAACCTAAACCTCCTCTGACACAGCTTCATGTTGTAAATGTAACATCCTCTTTACATATATGTACCAATCCTGAAACAGAGTTGACTGACAAATGAGAGGCGACTGTTTAAAGATGTCAGCCCAATATCAACACAAGTTCCCAGGAAACTGCTCTATTCTAGGAAAAAACTTCAGCTGGAGACCGAAGTGGAAAGCAAAGCTCTCCTGCCCTTTCCCTAACTCCCATTGCACCAAGGAGCCATGCCTTGTCCAAAATTAGCAACACACAGAGTCAGAAGTCCTGGGTAAGTTAGGAGTCCTTGCTTGATGTGGCCTGTTTCGAGGTGATCTCGGCAGTCTGATCAACACAGTGCCTTCTATCTTTTCCTTTCAGTGGGGAATGGAGACATGAAGGTGTAGGGTACTTCCATCTTGTTGTTCCTTAGCACATGGACAGTAGTCACATTTGCAGGCTACTATAGCTTCCTTATGGGGTACAAGTGAACAGGGAGAACTTTGCCAAACAAGGGGAATAAAAAAAGGGGGGAAAGAAAACAGAAGAAGCAAAGGAAAATAAGCACAATGGAAGTGGCACCTTAACTGTTTGTGAGTTGGTCATATGAGAATCATTGCAGTCCAGCTGTTAAAATGAAGGTTGCAGATTAGCCAGCTGTAGATCTACAAGATGGAACTTAAGGAGCTTCTATCTGTATCACTCAGTGCTGCGAAATTTCACATTTTCTTACCCGGCTTACCAATTTAGTGTTTCCCAAAGTCCCACCTCCTGAAGGCAAACAATTTGAAACGAGAAGAGCAGGATGAATTGCCCTAAAATATTCCATCTGCTCTAGTTTCAGAAAGATATTGTGATCTGAGCATTACCAGATGGGAGCTCTCTCAAAAAAGTACTTTTTTTCCTTTAGGAAATGCTGACTTGTTAAAGTTCAAACCCATCACAGAACTCTAAGGGTTTTGACAAAAGTTCTCAGATCCAGACTAGAATCACTGGTCATCAGATAAAAGAGATTCCTAAAGAAAGTAACTTGGAAAAATTGCTTTGAGGCATGCCTCTATGAGTACATGTTTACACAATCAATAAGATCAAGACCTACCAGGATATGTCATTTACTTGAGTTCATCAGAAAAGGCAAAGGAAGAACTCTAACCTGTTCATCTTTCTGGGTTGAGGCTGTTTTTCTGTCTCAGGTTTTGTGGAAGTCTGAAGTTAGGAGATATTATTTACTAAAAGTTGGACTTGATGATCCTTGTGGGTCGCTTTGCACTCAATATATTCCATGATTCTGTGATTTTTGAACAGAGCATAACACACTGGGGCTGTGGCTGGAACTCAACAGGAGAGAAATAAAGTTATCATGGGCAGCTTTACACAACTAATTTCACTTAAAAAAACAATTCTGTGATTTCCCTCCATGACTTCCTCTGAAGTTCTGCCAAAATTTCTTTTTTCTGGGAAGTGCCAAAGCGTTTTGCACACAAACTTTCTAACAGACCAATTGCATTCCATTTTTAATTCCTCTCGTCTCAATATCGGTGATTCCCATTTGATCTAGACCTCTTTCTTTAGCTAATTTTTTTCCGTATGAATTGCATATCCTGGCTTTCTCTGTCAGAACAAAGCTCACTGGAAAAGAGGAGGAGAAATTAAAAAAAAAAANNNNAAAAAAAAAAAAAAAAAAAAAAAAAAAGAAAAACAAGTCTTCACAGAAATTATTCACCTTCCATTGTTTAACACACACAGCCTTACCAAGCCAGAAAATGACCAAAGACTGGAAGATGGGCAGAAGATGGAAAATATTCCTTCCCTATTTTGGGCTATATTTTCTAACACCAGTCTGATTCAGTAGTCTCAGTAACCAGTAATCCTTGCTGGTTAGCAGAATCACTCAGAGCAGTAGTGTTGCAAGAATGTGTTGAAGTGTCATTCTTTAAAGTGTTATAATTTGCCAAATAATGTGGAGAGACATGTTTCTGTAGTTGAAAGTAGTATTGGGCATCCCATTCTTGAACAGACTGTAATTAATCTTTGTGTGGTGTTTGGTATCTCAGATATGGAAGTACTCATTTTGGTGAAAAATAATTCCCTGGTAAAGTCCCAGCCTTCCAAAAAAGTTCTCGGCCAAAACCAAGACTACATGTGAACATCACTGGGAGAGAACACACTCCCACATGGCGGTGGTGAGCAGCAGTCAGCACTTTTGTAGCACTGGTCTCCAGACCACTTACAGGACACAAGTAGTCTAGGATAGACTTGAATGGCATCAGCATTAATCTGCCATCGAGTATTGCTTAGAAAACCCATATAAAAAACATGATGTAATGACCAGAACACAGACAGACATTTGAAATTTTCGTAAGTAGTCAAAGTGGAATAAAAGAAAATAAGAATTGCCTTGGGTGGGTTTTTTTATGTGCTGAAAGGTTTTGGACAAAAAAGGTGGCTCTTACAAGTTCAGCATCTATTTAGTGTAGAGTCATGCCTTTTTGGCCAACTGAAACAATTAATAATGCTGTATTTGTGCTAAGCAGCCATGAGAAAACCTCAGAGAATGGAAAGCGCTGGTACAAAGGAACTGGGCAGACACAGCAAGGAATACTTGGCTACAGAAAGTCTAAGGAGTTTTTATGGATGTGGAAAGAAAGGAGCCAAAAATAAAGTAGACATGCACTCACCGTTTTATGGAGTCAGTAGAGAAAGTGCTCATCTCCCAGTGCCCCAAAAAAGGAAACTTATCTGAGGACTGGGGTAAAGATCTCCAGAAGACCTTTATTCACTGAACAGACTTCAAGCACATGACACCCATATAGTTGCAACTCCACAGTCAGTCACACATAAAGTCTTTTAAATCTACAACACCTAATATAAACCAGTCTACTTAAAAATAAGCCATTGTACCCCTGAGACACTGCCAAAGTCACACAGCTGCCATGGGAGTGCTCCTGCCTTGAAAGAAAAACAGATCTCATTTCATTTTCATGCATTTAATTTTTACATGAAAATAGCTTCTACACATACACATGCAGGAATCTGAACAGTTTCATATCGATTTCTTGTTTTAGACAAATTTGTTCTGTACTCATACAGCAGAATGGCTACTGTACTTCTTCAAGTTATTATGAAAGCTTTCAACATCAGCTATGTTAATCCATAACATACTCTATGCAGGCTGTCACTGATAAATCAGACATTAGAATCAAACATTTTACCCACATAAATGTGACAATTACTGCCATGGAGATGGCATATATAGCGAAGGAGACAGATGTCACTCATTACACACACTTCCCTTCACAGCACTTCATTATTGCTTTGTATGCTGCAGACAAGTTTGGCAACATTTCCCAGTCAATGTGGTTTGCCCATGCCCAAAAACCGGGAAAAATTTGTTATTGCAGATTATCTCATTATGTAGATCTGTAACCTCAGAACAAAAATAACTCTTAGGCTAGAACTGCTACTCCATATGGGAAAGATTTCTCAATACAAATCCATTACAATTTTCCCTTCTCACTCCCTAGGCTTTGTTCTTATCTCAGGCACTAAGCTCCATGCCCAAACTACAGAGCAGTTCCAAAAGATGGAATCAAAACTGACTCAGTCCTGATTGTAAGTCAGTCTTTGACTCTATCTCCCAACACAAAAGGGTGCAGAGATCATTTAAAAAGTTATCCTATGAACAACCACCTTAACCTTGACAAGCTCTTCCCTTTTGTAGCTGGATCAAATCACTCCAAGAACTCTCCTTGTGCAATTGGTTGTGCTTGTAATGACCATCAAATCAACATCAAAGTGCTCAACAGTGACTGCAAGACAATCTTTAATCCTCTCTCCCAAGACAAATTAATAATAATATTGAAAAAAGCCCAACAACTATTGGAGGGTGAAATAGCAAGGTCTGGCTTTCAAGTGTAGAATCCAATTGCCTCCCTCCTACAGCTACATGTATATAATTTACCTCCACAATCACTTGATAAGCAATGAATAATGGGTGTTCTTCTTCGGAGGCATAAATTAGAAAAATTTAGTAAATGATTCAACAAGTGTCACACAAAGATGCTTTGGCAAAGACCAAAGGTATCATATGTACTTGAAGCCCTTATGTAGGATCATAAAACTATTTCTGAAGAAGAAAAAACATTGTAAAGACTCAACACACCCCACTGAGTTTTTGAGAACATATTTGGATTTCAAAGTATCAAGAAAAATTCTGAAGAATCCAGATTATTGTACACAGGAGAGTTGCTTTGCATTTGAATATACCTAAGCTCTAAGATACTACTTTTAGAGGAGGTACTGAAGAGCAGAGGTTTTTAACACAAACGGAGTTGTCCATAGGGAAGCCACATTGAAAAGGGCTGAAAATGTTACATCCCATAAAGCAAAGACACCCCAATCCCCACATCAGTTTTGCAGGTTTC
The DNA here is from genome assembly GCA_013397135.1 of Pachyramphus minor. Lineage (NCBI taxonomy): Eukaryota > Metazoa > Chordata > Aves > Passeriformes > Tyrannidae > Pachyramphus > Pachyramphus minor. The sequence goes on from VYXB01002517.1 coordinate 271,267, forward strand.
TTCTTTTTTTTTTGTATGCTTTTCATGGTAATTCAGATTTAAATCAAACATCAGCCTTTTTGTTTGCTTCTTAGTTGAAAAACAAAATTATAAGAATAATACACTCATGCTTTTAAAATTATAAAGTGGTGAAAGGCCTTGTGAAAAACAAAGTGGGAACTTTATGTCTCTGGAAGCTCCTGTTCTCCCACTCAGGTTACTCATATCTTAAGTCCAGGTTCCCCACTGAGTGAACAAGAGTACAGGATGGTATGGTCAGGGAGCACCCGTGATATCTTGAAGGCAAAGGTTCACTCTCAGTCATCCCTACCTGAAAAAGAGCAGACACCCCTTCACATCTTGTGCAAAATAAACCACAGTCATCAGTGACTGGAGATGCTTCAAATCCATGACACACACCACTGAAAGGCCTCTGACAGTATCCCTCACAGTTATTCATATAGATATTCAAAATATCCTTCAGGTGGATGAGAAAACTACCAGTATCCAGGTCTTAGTGAGAAAGTTTGCAGTGACATACTCCCTGTCTTTCCAAAGCACTGTACAGGCTGGATGATTTGTCACCACATCCTTACACACAGGAAGCAGCTTACACGAAAATGACAGTTTCCACAGCTCTCTTCTTTCACTTGTGAACGGACACATCTGTAAGCTGCTGGTTAACTAAAGAGGTCAATACCTCTACGTTCCAGATGTGCATTTAGTAACACAGCCTGACCTGCCAGCCCTGGCTTTATAAGTGTTTGATACAGAGTCTTTTGGAAGCTGTTCATTGTGCTTGTGAAACCATGAGAAGACAGTGTGGGAACTACTCAGAAACTCAGATTTATTACAACTTGATATCCCCCAGTCAGAGAGTATCCTCTAGTAAACACACATGTTCCTCTCCTGCATTCACCAAGGCCTCCTACACAAGCAGAAATAAAGGCAAAATATCCCAATCTGCTTTCTACTGAAGCCACAATATGTGTTACCACAAATACAACCTCTAGTTGAATTCCCTGTCTTGATTTCCTCAAAAGGATTACAGCAACACCAAGGAATAAGCATGGTTCATTAAATTCCACACATTATGCACAACCCACAAGACCATCTCCCTCTCTTTCTGAGAGAAAAGCTCTGATATAGGCTAATATTATCCTCTAGAAACCACATTCCTTTTTGCCCTCACCAACCACCCTCTACAGAAGCAGAAAAAGGAATATAAGACACAAATGCAGAACACATGTTTAAAAAATAAAAGAAAGAAAGAGAGAAAAGAAGACCATCATAGTCACTCCTATCATGCATCTACTAGTTTAACAAATGACCCAAGATCAACCTCCTGAAAGAGCCACACAACCACACACAAAATGCTCCCCCCCGCAAAAATGTGCTTGAAATGAAAACATGTGGTGGAAGAGTCATTAAACCTGAATAAACTGACCCAGAGTTCAATAAACAAGCTTTAAGACATTGATGATAAGAAGTGAAAACATCCAGTACAAACATGAATATCACTGCACAGCAAGAACCCTGAGCTACATCCACTCAACTCCCTAGCACACAGAAAGAGAGCAACTGTTCTTCCAAATATTTGCTGTTTATCCCCACTTATCTCTTGTTCAGGTACAACACACTTATGTCATAGGGATAGTCTGACACATTCATTTAGTGTTTGGCATGTTTCTGATTACAAAGATTTTGATTACAGACCTACGCTGCTGCACTCCAATCTAGGCCTCTGATTAACTCATGTTGGTATTAATTAGAACTGCAGATCCTTAAGTAGAGACCAAATATAATTCATTTCCAATTCTTATCTCCTGAGGAAACACAAGTTTTTATAGCAGCTGCTTTCTAGGTCTAACAGTTGAGATCATGCCGAGCAGTGTCCTGAGTTCAGGCTCTGAATGGACACAATCCAAGAGAGGCAACAGGACACGAGACCACCAAACCATGACCAGTGACAGAGCTGAGGTAGAGCATTTCCAGGAAAACCTGGGTGGTGGGGGTCCCCATTCAGGCTCCTGGTGGTACATTTTTAACCATTCACCTTTCTGCTTGTCCTTTGTCATATATTTCTCCTCACAGACTTATTTTTCTTTGTCCTTGGGAGGGAAAAAGGTCCTGAAGGGTGAGCTACAAGAATCAGCAACATTTCTGATCTAAAGCACATGCATGAGTTGAACAACACAGAAGGCACTTACACCTGCTGCCATTAATCTGCAACCATAAAAATTAGGTGTGGGTGGTGTCTTGCACAGCTTAGCCCATTCCTGAGCAATTTTTCCAATTCATTTAGCAAATTGCCTGTTGCAGTTATTCAGTAAGGTTTGTAGTCACAGGGAGAGACGAGAAACATCAGTTCAGACTCTACTTTGTGGGTTTTCACACTGGGGCCATACCTGTGACCTAGAAGAGTGAGAAGGAAGAGGATACAGAAACATAGAATAAGATGGGTTGGAAAGGACCTCTGAGATCATCAAGTCCAACCCTTAGAATACCATGCCCAATACCTCAGATGGTCACTGCAGGACCACATGGCCAGGCAGCAGTGGTGGTAGAGTTTGGCTGTCTTGATGCTTCCTCAAGTGACTTGATACAACAGCTTCCCAACAGCCAAGGCTGTGCACTGAACTTCACAGTCTTGTCCAAAGTGATCCCTGAAGGATCCCTCCCAGGCTGAATTTGAAATCTCTCACTTATGCAAATCTCACTCCCCCAGCAGTGATTGAGGACAATTCCTGCCCCAAAGGACAGATTTTTGCATGCAACAGGGCATTGTTAAGCTGGACCACAACACCTAGACATTTTGAGAAGCAGAAGCTGGGCACAGACATCTTCATTGCCACAATGTGAGGGTTGTAATGTGAAGAAGGAATCTCACAAGGAGATGACATACAGGACACAACACCTTCTCCTGCTGGACCACCAGTTCTTCTCTAATACACCCACACATTCTGTTCTAGTCTAGATGTGGTTTTTCTATGTCTGATTAGTTCAATGTCCCGTTTGACATATGCCTTTATAGAGACGAAGGCAAAACACTGTCTCAGGAGGGTTTTGGTTACATCTTGCTGCTACCCACTTCCACACTAAGAATCTCCACACTCTCCTGCTGCTTTTCCTCTTACTTTTGAGGACCTTTAATGCTTCCATTTCCTTATTTACATACAAGTCAGGTCGCAGTTCTGTGTCTGACTCCTTGCAGAGCGCGTGATGGGCTGTGTGCCCTTCAGAGCCCAGCCCAGCATCAGCTGCCACCTCTCTCCGATCTCACTTTCTGTCTTATGCCTCATAAGGAAATCCAATTATTTCCTTCCTATTTTTCTTCCTTCTCCTCCCTCCAGGTGCATACTTTTATGTTGTGTTTTATCTCTTTCCTGGACTCTACCCACCAGCACCAGTTGTGTTGTACATTAAGATAGCCTGGGAGCATTGCATTACCTGGGAAAAGCAGCGAGGGCCCTTAGATCTCCCCCTGCTCCCTAGCTGGTTCACAACACCACTGAAGAGATTGAGATCCACATTTTTTCTCCTCTTTCTTGAAGTAACAGCACCACCTTTTGGCTCCCGGCACAACGCTGTGATTTCACATCAGCAGCTGAGCGATGTCTCTGCAGAGCATTGACATATTCCTGAACAAGACCTTGTGTGCCTTAACTGTGCTCATATTTCATTTGCAGTACTGTTGCCTGGAGAGGAGAGGATCCCCCAAGCCACTGAAATAACTAGTCATCCCCTCACCCAACCACACATCACCTGAGTATTTCTTCTCCCAACTCAATGGCTTTTCAGATAAGATAAAGGTTAGCAAAGTATTCCATCTCCACCCAGCTCTGCACTCTGAGTCCAGCAAAGCAGGTAGTAGCATAACTCATGGCACACAGCCATTTTCAGCTCTGAATGTGCATAAACATACCAACCCTTTGACCCTTCACTAATTGGCTTCCAAACAACGGTGTTTATGAACCCAGCTCTCGGAAACAATCAAGACCCTGTCATTTGTCTGGGGCTGGTGGTACATCTAGGAGAAAAACAGAAACTGAGAAGTTTTTTCAGACAAGGCAGTATGAATCTGACACATGAGAAGAGAAATGACAATACATACATATTAAAAGTAAAAGCACAATCTCAATGTTCAGTCATGCTTGAAAAAGACCTGAAACCTTGAGTGTTCACCTCCTTCACTGGTGACATCAGTCCTATAGCTATAACACAAAAAATAGACATGGTTTAGAGCAACTACTGTAACACAGACTTTAATAACCCACAATATTGCTGCTTCCCTTCCAGCTCCGATAAATCAATCTGACTTTATCAATATGAATCCCACCAGCTTGGCTCTGATCCTTCTGCCTGCCTCTGGGGTTAGCAACAACAGCAGAGGTGAGGCTCTACTGATCAGGGATAAAGCTGAACAGATGCACCTCTTTGCAAATTCAATCCAGTTCCAGTAAGAATAGTGTTTTGCTCAGAATTCAGCAGAATATGCTTTTTTGGGAGGGATTAACCTTTCTTTTACAATCTCTGGTAAATCCGTTTTGGGAACATCTGTGACACCAGACCTAAACCACTTCTTAAAGATCAGTAAATAAATGAACCTGCAGATGTCTGAAGATGCGGAGCAGATCACTACTGTCTCTGAAGTCTGAGATTAAAAACAATTCCAGGTTGACTCATATTTCCTTGGAATATGACTGTGTGTCTTGACCCCTGCAGCGCTAGAAAAAGGAGTAGTCAGGTATGCTTAAAGATACACTCACAAGTATCTACGTTCTGATTAACAAGGTGTTCCAGTAACTTTAAAATTACATCTAGCATTTTAAATCAAATTAACAGTCACTGGCAACACCTTTCAAAATCTAAGCATAACTAGGCAACAGCTTTCCTTAACTACTTCTCATTCACCTGTAAATGACCCTAATATCCATTATTGTGTGCTACTTTTCTCTTACAAAGGTCAGAAACCTAGTTCTACTTGAATAATACCAAGGATAAAACACCAGGGGACACAGACAATGTCATAAACTTGATGTCTACATTGCCTGGGCTCAGATGCTGTCGATGTCAAAAAAACTACTGTAAAATAGGCAAAATGTCTTACACAGTTTTATCTTTCCCAGTTCAGTCCCTCAGTGGTTTTTTAGGGTCATAGTTGGGCTAATCAGCAGCTGTCTGTGGAATGAAAACTTGGCTGAAATGATCATATTAACCTTCCTGTCGCTGTATCGAATCTGAATCCGAATGAAAAACAAATATTCAAAGTCTGGAATAATGTTTGTCTGTTAAAACAATCTAGATGAGCAAAACATAGGAAGGAAATAGCAAAGAGTTCAGGTATACACAATAAAGTTGAACACAGTTTTTGAGGCAGTTTTTTACAGTCTCTCCTGCCTACACATAGCTGTACCTGGACAGGAAATTTCAAAATATCCTGCATTGCTAAACAGTTGCTCCTGAAGAAATGAACAGAGGTTTTGCAAAGGCTGTTGCTAACTGTTGTCAAAAGTTTTCCTTTTACTTCATCAAGCTCACAGAGTCTCGTTGACTTCTTTAGGCTTTCATATGGATGCAAGGCCTAGTTTTCAAATGGCTCAAAAAAAGAGGAGTAAAGTAACTTGTCCTTCATTTAGGTGCCTAATGGCATGTTTGAGTCTTGATCATTGGATCACAGAAGGGTTTGGGTTGGAAGGGACCTTAAAGATTATCTCATTCCAACCTCCCTGCCATGGGCAGGGACACATTCTACTAGACCAGGTTGCTCACAGCTCCATCCAGTGTGATCTTGAACATCTGTAGGGATGAGGTATTCACAACTTCTTGACAAACAGCCTCATTGAAGTTTGTCTTGACAAACAACCTCTGTTGGACTTCAGATCAGATAGCTTTTCCTGGGGCACATACTATGCACACAAATCCAATAGGATTTTTCTGCTGCTAGCTCATTTTTGCCAGCAGCCTGACAACCTCTTATGCTGGCTGACATTTCAGTTGTTGCAGCTGGAGCTTGGAGAGACCATCCAGCCCCAAAGCTGCTTAATGTATGTTGTCCTCTTAACTTCTTGAACACAGTTCACTTCAAGAAGCCCTAAAATACTGATTGTTCTAATTCATCCACAGTAGGTGTGAGGCTAATGAAACAACCCACTTCATATGCCCTGGAGATACCTTTGATAAGATGCCTGCCAGCACACAGTCATCAGTAGTTTATTCTCAACCTGGTGCAGTGAAAAGAGCAACGTGACTATGAGAAGGGAAAGCAATCACTAAATGGAAACTGGAAACCAGCAAGGATAATAAGGAAACCAGCAGGAAAATGCTAATATGTAGACTAATGATCCACTAGAAGCAGACAACTCCCTCAGCAATAAGTAGTATACATTTATATTCTTCTGTAATTTTATATTAAGCTGTTGTTTTAGCAGTAGGGAAAAAAAACAACCCCTTCCTATATGAAACTGGAAATATGAGTTTCCTAATAAACAGACTGTGTTATGAATGTTGGGAATGATTTGCCTGGTCCCTACCCAGCACTGTCAGCTCTGGTGAAGCTGCTGAGGGGTTGAACATCACCAGGAGAAATACAGCAAATGAGTAACAGCTTGGCACATTTTGACACAGTATTTCCTCCATTTTTTTTTTTTTCTGAAACCCACTCCTGTGATTTCCCTTGAAAGCCCATCCAAATCCTCCTGTCTCAGACCAGCTCACATACACAGCAGAGGGAGCCAAGCCACCAGAAAACTGAGAAATGGAGTATAACACAGTCAATTCACAGCCCCAAATGTCTTATTATTCACTATTGAAGTTCTACTCGGTAAGTGAGGCCCTCTCTCCCAGCCCAAACGCCTCCTGATTATATAGCTGATGACCAGCAGCACATATGCAGTGCTTCTGACTGCACCTATCTGATTCTTTCATTTTCCAGGGGTTTTTTTTTTAAGGATTTTTTCCCCCTACAATTTCCCTTTTACTGGCATGTTTTGTTCTATGTGTTGGATATAAATCCTGGTATTTTAAGGCACTGCAGAGACATTCAAAACTTTTTTTTTCTGTGTTCGCTCTAATCCAGCTCCAAATTTCCATTATCTGCCAGCAAGCCATAGAATTCTCCTGTGAACCTGTCCTCACTTGGTGCTGACACTGACCCTATCCTAGCCTTGGCCAGACCAATCATAGAAGAGAATTTCACATCAGAAACCCACAATTAGTTCTCACAGCAGCTACATTACTTCCACCTATGAGGTCCTAGTACTCATGGGGCTGGTTTGCAGATGATTTGTAGATGATTTGTAGAACAGCCTTATTACTGCTGCATTGAGTTGCAAGATACTGCAGAATAATCTTGCAGCAGAGAAAAACTGGACAATGGAGTTAAGTTAAAGAGAAGTAACTATGAAGCAGTAGACATGGTGGGGAAAAAGTCCCATCAGAAAAAATTCTGCCTGAGATGGCCGAGCCTATTCCCCAGTTGAATATCTTGTCTGAGGATCACCAGTCCAAAGGCCACCCTACAGCAGGACATCACCTTTGTGAGTTACTCATCTGGGGCCTCAGAATCAACATTTGTCAGCATGAAGAAATAACATTTATTCGCCTTATGTCAAATCAAATTGCTTTTGTATCAGAACAGTTTGGGATGATGAATTTTTCTTTGCTCGTATGAGAATAGACTTCTTGCCTTTTCCACCTCCATCTCTTAAATTTCAGTTCACAGAGAATCATAGAATTACAGAATCATAGAAAACTTTGGGTTGAAAGAAACATTCAATGATCATGAGCAGGACCATTTTCAACTGCATCACATCAAACAGAGCCCTACTTAGCACGACCTTCAGCATTTGCAGGGATGGTGCATCTACCACCTCTTAGCAACCTGTTCAATTTGGTGATTCACCACCCTCATTGCAAAAAATTTTTCCTTATAATAATCTGAATCTACCCTCTTTTATTTTAAAGCCATCATATCTTGTCCTATTACAGCAGGTTCTATCAAAAAATCTGTTCCTTTCTTCTTAAATATTAATAATTGAAAGGTCACAAGATGTTCTTCCTGGAGCCTTTTCTTCTCCAGGCTGAACAATCCCAACTTACTCAGCTTTTTCTCAGAGAAGAGGTACTCCAGCCCCCTAATCATCTTTGTGGTCTCTGCTGGACTTGCTCCAACAGATCAATGTTCTTCCTGTGCTGGGGACTCCGGAGCTGGATGCAGCACTGCAGGCGGGGTCTCACCAGAGCAGAGCAGAGGGGCAGAATCCCTTTCCTCACCTGCTGCCCACCCTGCTTTGGATGCAGCCCAGGACAGGTTTGGCTTTCTGGGCTGTGAGTGCACATGGCTGGGTCATGTCCAGCCTCTCACCCACCAGCACCCACAAGTCCTTCTCAGCAGGGCTGCTCTTGGTCTGTTCATCCCCCAGCCTGTGTTGGTACCAGGTATTACCCTGACCCAGGTACAGCACCTTGCCCTTTGCTTTGCTGAACCTTATGATGTTCCCACTGGCCCACTCCTTCAGCTTGTCCAGGGCCCTCTGGATGGCACTGTGTCCTTCAGGTGTGTCAACAACCTCTCTCTGCTTGGTGACATCTGCAAATTTGCTGAGGCTGCACTCGATCCCACTGTCAGTGTCACTGATGAGTAGTTCTGGTCTCAGTACAGGCCCCTAAGGGATACCACTCACCACTGATCTCCATCTGGACATTTAGCCAATTGACCATTACCCTCCAGATGCAACCACACAGACAATTTCTTATCCACCAAATAGCCCATCCATCAGATCCTTCTCTCTCCACTTTGGAGAAAAAGATATTGTCAGGGAGAATGTCAGAGGCTTTACAAAAGTCCAGATAAATGACATTTGTAACACTTTCCTTGTCCACTGATGCAGTCACCTCATCACAGAAGGCCGCTGGGTTAATCTGGAAGAACTTGCCCCTGGTGAAGCCACATTAGTTGTCTCAAATCACCTCCCAGCCCTCCATGTACCTTAGCAGAGTTTCTAAGGGATTTGTACCATGATCTTCCAGGTACACAGGTGAGGCTGGCAGGTTGGTAGTTCCCAACCTATCCCTTTCTATCCTTCTTAAAATGCTTAATGCACAAGCATGCAATATGGAGTTTTAAACAATAAGGAGTTTTCGTCATTCTGCTGCTCGAAAATACCATCCAGGGAGTAAACAATGTGGTCGTGATGCAGCAGGGAAGAAACCACAGGAATTCCACAATTTATGGGCCGGGGATCTGAATCACAGAAACAGTGCAATATTTTCCTGAGAAACGTTAGTCTTGCCCTTAGATGTCCTGAATTTGAACCCACTTTGTTATAAATACAACAACAATGCCCAACAATCCTATTAGCGGAGAGAAGTACTTAGAGTCTCAGTCCCCAAAACAGCCCACTAATTGTAGCCATCTGCTTTAAAAGACCAATATCTTTTAGATTTAGACACCTCTTGGAGATGGTATCCAGATGTGTCCAGTAGGTGTCATTTTTGTCCACCCTTACTTTCTTTACTACAGGTTGAGGAGAGGACCAAGAAGGCATTTTCCTTGGAAAGTCAGAGGTATCATTGCTTTCATGTTTTGGAGAGGAAATGATGGCATGTGCAAAAATTACGTGTTTGACCAGCAATCCGTCTAAGCTGAACAGGAATGCTCAGAGTGAGTTTGATGGCTGATTATTTCTGGATTGAATTAAAGACCTGGAGAGGTAGGTGCAGATTTTGCTTTAAGCCTAGTTCTGCAGGGTTTGGTACTCTGAAATAAGAACTGTCCTCTATGACCCTGTCCTTTCCACTTCTACACATCCTCAGCTGCATTAAGTCTCAGCAAACCCTCTTGTTACCTTCCCCTGTACTGCTGAGATATGAGACATACAGACCACCCATCGGCACTTCTGGTGCAAAATTTCTTATTTCATTCCCTTGCTACACAGAAAACCAGAAAACACTGAAAAATAAACTTCTACAGAGGGAAGTTAGCAGTCATGGCTGCTGGCACTGGAGTGAAACCAGCCAAACATAGTTTCCTGTCTGGCAAGTATGCCATTTCTGCATTGCACAAGCCTCTGGAGCAGGACTTCAAGCACCTACCTCCAGCCTCAGCCAACATCAGATCAACATCAAGGCTTACTGTGGGCAAGTGTAAGACACTTTATCAATTTTATAATTTTTTAAATATTCATAAAATTAATAAAAGTTGTCCCTTTTGTCCCTGTACAGGGAACTTCCACCCAACAGGAGAGCAAGTTGAAGGAAACACATACTTCTCCAGGGACAGTTTAGAGCCAAATCTGGCATCAGTTGCCATCAAAACTTTCTAGACAGAGACTGCTCATTGGCTGGAGGTGCTGAAGTTCCAGCCAGACACAAGCCTACCTTTGCCAGTTTGGCAGCAGTGATTGTAAGCTTGCTGCTCTCTGATCGTGAGGCAGAACACAAGCGGACATGCTAATGAACACCCACACACAGAGCAACTTCTCACAGGTTTTCCACGAGGCTCGCAGGTGGCACAGGGCCCAGATACAAAATTAAACTGGTACCAGCCACAGAGCTGCAGCTGCCTGTGAGATGCCAGGGGAGCTGAACCCATCTGCTTCTCGCGGGTGGCTGGGGCCAGAGCTGTGGGCTTGGCTGCCACGTGGGCTGTGCCCATGCACAGGTGCCATCGATGTTCCTCCCCTCAGTCCCTGGCCCACTTTGAACAGCTATGGAAACTTCACCTTGATGCTGTGAATGGCTCAAATGAGGCCAAGTGACCCCAATAAGGGCATTTTGCCTCTACTATCCTTTCTGTTGAAGTCAGAAAATTCATCCTTGGCCGAGTGAGCTGCAAACTACAGCCACACATCTAAAATTTCCACTCATGCACCTTCATGACATTGAAGCAGAACTAGCAGCAGTGTTGCTTTCATGTGAAACAAAACCAGCTGTCTCCAGCTCCCCACAGCTGTCCCCAGCTTCTCTACAAAGATATGGCATCAGAAACAAAAATTTCATTTGGTATTCCCCAAAAACTGAAGTTATTTTTATGGTTAAAGACTATTTGACTAAAATTAACTCCCTCTTCCATAAACCCACACTAGCCACGAGCCATCAGTGCAGGCTTATCAGCAAATACAATTTTGATAGATTTAGGTAGTTTCTCTGGTCAAGAACTATCCCTAAATACAACATTCTATTTCCAAACAAATTTTTCAACTTCAAATAATTAGAGCCTGTTGTTGCTCCTTCCTTCTCTTGCAGAGACAACTTGCAGCTGTTTGCAAACAGCTGACAGGAATTTTTGGTCGCCTGTCTAACTGCACAATATTGAGCCTGCCTCCAAAGTGAAGGAATTTATGCTACAGTGTGAATTTCAAAAATGCAATATCAAGTTCTCTATCGGGAAATACTCCTGTGAAAGGGTGAGCCGTGTCTGAAGGCCTCACACGGTCACACTGGAACTCAGCTTCCCAAGGTGGGATGCAGCCCGCCAAGTTGTGCTGCCCAGACTCCAAGAAATGTCCTCAGTTTCTGAAGGAACCTGCTGCTTTCTTGTAAGTGGCTTGTAGCCCTTTCCTTCAGAGCACTTTTTTTCTCAGTAACTGCCACGAAGTGACAGCGTCGGCCCTGAGTCAGGAAAATGGGATCTTCTCACTTTCAGATGATCATTGCTTTTTCAACCAACCAGCAACAATAAAGCAAGATAAGAGGCACTTGAAGAAGTCCAGGTAAACTACAATGCTTATTTTCGTCACCTCATTCAGCCAGATAAACTCCTGAAAGCTGCACAGATGAAGGTCTTCTTAATCAGACAACACTGATCTTAGATTACACCACACAGTAACAGTGGAAAGGAACTGTTCAGCCCACTGTGCACAGAGGGATCTGTTACTGTAGCTGGTCAGAGAAAATCACCAGTCAGACAGGACCGAACTACAAGGTGAAGAAAAACTCAAGCATCAACAATCACATTTAAATCAAAAACATACATACTCTGAGAAGACTTCAAGGTGAGGTCTGAGGTTTTCCACGAAGTTATAAATAGAAAAGATCAATGTACTGGTCTTTGGGGACCTTTCAATATATATATTTACAGAAGCGTGACAAAACCAGGGTGACTGATTTCATTGTGCTTCAAAGCAGGGACTTTTTCAGGATTAAGCTTTTCAACAAGCAAGTAATGTCTGAAAGGCTTGTCACAGAGTCCAAGAATTTCAATATTTATTTTCTTCTAGACTTGAAAGAGTGATTTTTCTGTGGTTTTTGAAACAGTAACTTGAGGTTTGACTGGATACACAACTCCAGCAAAGCTGGAAAATGGGTGGGGGCTGAGGGCTGCCTCGGGGGATGACTCACAGCTGTGTTGGGTGACTTCTGGCTGGAGGTGATGTGCCCACTCATGCAGAATAATAAATTAACCCTCTGTTGAAATTACACAATACCTGTTTTCTAGAAGGCTTCACAGCCTCCATCTGAATTATCTCCTGCAAAACCCTAATTTTCAAACCATTTTCTGAGTGCTCAGGCTTTTGTTTCCTTTTCCTCTCTGCAGAACAGCTCTGTGTTTCCACTCCAAGAGCACAAGACAGCCCTTTCCTGGGAATTAGCCTGGGAAAATCTTTGGTAACAGCTTCCTGCACTCTTCTCCGTGCATCTTCTGCAGGTTTTGCTTTATCAGCTGTAAGACAGTAACATACTGTTCAGGTTTTCAGTTTTTTGTTACTGCTTCCATGGCCTCTTGACCCCAGCACACGTAAATGTCACACTTTTACCCTTTACCATCTCCAGTACTTTTCCTTTCACTTCTTGTCCTTTCCTCCTTCATCCCAAAACAGCTCAAAGGCTCTGGAGACTTCAAAACTTCCCCTCCCCACCACCCTTCCCTTCTTCCTTGCTATCTTTCAGATGTGAGTCCCCAGCATATCTAGATGGGCAGCACAGCACTGGAGATGCCACATGGCAAAGCCACGGGGTTCTCGGCGTTGAACTGAAGAACATCCTCAGTGAGCGCCCAATCTCCATCTCTTTTGAAAGCTGGAAAGGTGTTTTGGAGGATTATGTTCAAAAAAAAAAAGAGACCTCTTTTCTCCCTTCTTCTGTTTACAGACTATATGAAGGTGTCACGAACTCAAAGGCTGTGTTTGGAAACTTGTTGCATAGCCATTATATCTGTCTGTGCCAAGTCTGGGCATCTTACCCTGAAAATCAAGTTGTTTTCTGTACCTTGTTCATTCCCCTTTTTTTAAACTAAACCCTCTTATGTAAGCATGACTGATCATTATTACAACCTGGTTAATACAAGGAAGGAAATTGGTTAAATTAGTTTTACCACGCAGAGGAAAAAACAGAGTCTTTAAAAGCAGTTTTCAAAGTGCTTTTTGCTCTAACAGCACCTTTGCTGCCATGGATCAAACTGTTGAACAGGGTGTTCACACTCATGAGGTCATCTTCTTCAAACATGCAGTCAAATATGGACTGAGTGTCATTTCAGGTCCTCTTTGAAGAAACCTGAATATCAGGCTTTTCAGGCCACCCCAGTGAGCAAATACACAAAATTCTGCCAAAAGCTATCATCTGCAGTTCCCCGTTGCTGGGGCACAATACAAATTTTTTTTTTTTTTTTTGCAGGTATCTGAGCAGTCTTGCAATGCAAAATGACGAGTTTTAAGAAGGTAGGAGGTAGTATAAAAATATGTCTCCCAAAATAGGAGAAAAAAAGAGAAAGAGGGGGGAGAAAAAGAGGCAGAGAGAGAATGAGAAAAGGAAGGAAGGAAGAAAGGAAGGAAGGAAGAAGGGCAAAAAGAAAAGAAGAAATCAAACAGTCTCTCTAGTGAAGACTCATGAAACTGGAGCTCATGAAACTGCAAGGCAGACAGACAGACACCACTGAGAGTTCCTGTGTTTATATCACTTTCCTGTGGGCCAGAATCTTACACAGACACACAGAGGGTGGCAGAAGCAGAGGGAGAATCCACCTCTCTGAGTAAGTGTCAGTGGTTGGCATCCATGCCTCTGGGCAGAAGAGGGGTGGCACCTTTTAGTGCATCTTCAATCACTATTATTCATCCATATCATTCACCCAGTATCCCAGAAGTCAGGATGGGGATTTGAGGTCTCTGCAAGCCAAGCTAACAGCAGAGGAGGAGGAGATGTTGCAAGAAGGGTATATTTCTATTGGTGTTGCTGTGGTCATAAGGGTGACCCACTGGAGTAACTTTTTGAGGACACACAGTAATATTTTGAGTCAAGTGGAAAGGATAGCACTGAATTGATCAAAGGGTTAAATTGGGTAATTGAACTTATTACAATGAGACAGCAAATGCGAAGATGGTGTATCCCATCCCCTGCTCATGCATACTTACTGCAATGCCATGAGCCTGGCTCAGTTCCCAGCTCTGTGGGCCAGAGATAAGAACTTAGGAAAGGGGTACAAGTATTTATCTAAAGATTATGTCCTTCCCTGGGTGTTCTCTCCTTCAATCTTTGTCCTCTGCAGCAATAGCTTGAAAAAAAGAAGTAACTTCCATGTAACTTTTGCACAAGAAATACCAAAGCAATAAAGGAAAAAAAAAATATTACCTATTTGGGATGAGGCTGTGGTCAGGGTAAAATTCCATGACACAATGGAGACTAGAAAGGATTAAGCAAAGACTGAGCATTCAGCACACTATCTAGCAATTTAGTATCAGCAGAGTTTCTGATTCCATAAAAAGAAGTGGCTACTTCTCTAATCTCTGTAGGAGGGAGAGAGGTAAATATATTGACTTCCATAAGGAGTCCTTGGAGTCTTTTATTTTTCTTTTCCCTTTATTTTCCCAGGTTTTGCATTTTTGGACTCTTAGAGAACAGAGTTTAATAGTCTTAACTGAGCTCAGCTTTCCCCACAGTCCTGTTCATAAGTGTGCTTCATTAGCTGGAAGTACATAAAGATTGTCAGCAATCTAAAACTTCTGAATGTTATCCTTTTGAAAGAACCCCTACTCCCCATCACTAACATTATCCTGTGCTAGTCTCTATATGTAGAGGCAAGAATTCCTCATAATTCAGTGTTAAACAATCAGAGAAACACTGTAAAAATGGATTGTAGAGAGGCTTCTTGTTCTCTTTTCTCTACCAGAGATTACTGTACTTTGGAAACATCAATTAAGACCAAAGCAAAGAGACATGAAGATATATTTTGATGGCACTGGGTATTGGCTGAAGCATATTTTAAACATGTAGTTTAAAGTTGTTCCATTTCCTCTGTTTCACTAAATACAAGAATCTGTATAGCCCATAATTATATAGACAAGTTTTGATGACTGCTTCCTCCTTTGCAAAAAAGTTTGTTTTGTTTTTGAAGAGACTCTCCCATCAGCTGATTTTCTGTGCCGAGGGACATGCATTAAATAGACTAACCAGACATCCTCAGAGACAGAATAGGCTTGGCCTAGGTTTATTTTTGTGAACATGTGTCATCATTCCTGGATTTCTGAAGTTTACTACAGTTATCCAGTTCAAGTGTCTTGCAAATTATGCAAATTAGGAATGAGTCATACTGGCAGAGCTAGCAGAAAAAAATTAGGTGACAACCTAGAGCTATGATAACCAGTCTGTAGGTTGGTAACTCCTGTGCAGAATTCAGCCACACTACCAAACAGTAGTGTCTGTGTCAAAAGTCAAACAGATTCAGAAGAAAACCTATTCTTGTAGGATTTAATGTAGTTGTTTGTATTTAATAGGTAGCTCTTAAATATATCATCTGAATCAGGGAGTCCTTATTTTTCTAGATTGCCAGAAATTGGTAGACTAAAAGAAGAGAAATTCATTCCCATTCTGTCTTCAGTAGTCCAATCATCTTCTTTCTCAGGTGTCCCATAACCGCCATTACAGGTACATGTTTGAAATGACTCTGCCTGGCAATGCTTAACATGCTATTCTGAGTCTCCCTCAAGCCCAAAGCCTGGGTTCAAATATTTTACAACCACAGGAAAATGTGCTGACCTGGCTATTCCAGAGAACACAGTGACTTTGATCCTCCATTCCAGTAACATTTCTTTCAAATTCTCCTCGACTCACACTGAGAATTTTCTTGCATTACTGTCAGAGAATCACAGAATCACAGAATGGGTCAGGTTGAAAGGGACCACAGTGGGTGGATCTGGTGCAACCTCCCTGCTGAAGCAGGGCTATCCTAGAACACATAGCACAGGGTTGCATCCAGATGGTGTTTGAATATCTCCAGTGAGGGAGACTCCACAACCTCTCTGGTCAATCTATTCCAGTGCAGAATCACCCACACGGTAAAGATATTCCTCCTTTTCAGGTGGAACTTCCTGTGCATCAGTTTCTGCCCATTGCTTCTTGTCCTATTGCTCAGCACCACTGAGCAGAGCCTGGCTCTGTCCTCTGACACCTCCCTTCAGATACTTACAGACATTGATGAGGTTCCCTCTCTGTTGTCTCTACTTAAGGCTCAACATTCCCAGGTGCCTCAGCCTTTCCTCATAAGAGAGCTGCTCCAGCCTCTTAAAGATCTTCACAGCCCTCCACTGGACCCACTACAGGAGCTCCTTGTCTCTCTTATACTGAGGACCCCAGAACTGGACACAGCACTCCAGATGTGCCCTCAACAGGACTGAGCACAGGGGCAGGATCAACTCCCTCAACCTGCTGGTAACGCTTTTCCTGATGCACCCCATAATTCCATTGGCCCTCTTGGCCACAAGGACACACTGCTGGCTCAAGGACAGTTTGTTGTCCACCAGGACCCTCAAGTCCTTCTCTGCGGAGCTGCCTTCCAGCAGGTTGGCCCCCAGCCTGTAGTGGTGCTTGGGATTATTCTTCCCCAGGCACAGGACCCACACTTGCCTTTGTTGAACTTCAGACAATTCTTTTCTGCCCAGGAAAAAGAACTATCTCTCCAGCCTCTCAAGGTCCTTCCAAAGGGCTGCACAGCCCTCTGAAGTGTCAGCCACTCCTCACAGCTTTGTGTCATCAGTGAAACTGCTGAGGGGGCATCTGTCCGTTCATCCAAGTCACTAAGCAGTAAGTTGAACAATACTGGGCCAATCACTGAACCTTGAGGGACACCACCAGTGACAGGCCTACAACTAGGACCTGTGCCACTGACTATGACCCTCTGGTATCTGCACTCAGCCACCTCACTGTCCTCTCATCCAGTCCACGCATCCTGAGTTTGCCTGTGAAGGTGTTGTGAGAGATTGTGTCAGAGCCTTGCCACTGGGTGTGACCATACACTGGTTGTTGGTGGGGATGGAAGAGCAGCCAGATGCATCCAGCTGGAATGACCTTAGCTATTAAGAGAACAAGCACAAGAAACGTCTCTCTCTTCACGGCTGGGCACACAGCACTTCTTCAGCAGCACGCTGCCTTGAGCACTCCCTCCGAAAAGCTCTGCTCTGCAAAATGCCTTAGCAACAAACCCCTGGTGTGCCAGGGAGAGGTAAATAGTGAAAAACTAATAACAGGTAAACCCCATCTTTTTATGCCACAACTGCAACCCCTACAAGTTCTGCTTTTATGAAAACTGCCCTTTTCCTCACACCATGAACAATACACCATGTTCCACTCCTGGGAGAAATCTGTAACCAACAAGGTCTCTCTATGATTGGAGGTCACTGAACAGGCTCCATTTCCTGCTTGCTTTCTTAGCTGGCATTTTTTTTTCCCCATTCACATAGAAACCAGATTTACAGCTTGTTCAGTTTGTAGGATCCTGTTCTGTTGAATGGATACAAAAAAATAACTGAAAAAAGTGAAATAGAATCATAGCATGGTTTGGGTTGGAAGGGACCTTAAAGATTGTCTTGTTCCAAATCTCCTGCCTTGAGCTGGGACTACTTCCACTTAATCAGGTCGCCCAAAGCCCCATCCAAACTGGTCTTGAAAACTTTCAGGGATAGGGCACCCACTGCTTCTCTGGGCAGCCGGTTCCAGGGCCTCAGCGCACTCAGAGTAAAGAATTTATTCCCAAAATCTAAGATAGTCTAATTTCTTCTCTTTCAGTTTAAAGCCATTCCCTCTTGTCCTGTCACCACACGCTTTTGTAAAAAGTCCTTCTCCGTGTTTCTTGTAGCCCCTTTAGGTATCAGAAGGTGCTATAAGGTCTCCCCAGAGCCTTCTCTTCTCCAGGCAGAAGAAACCCAACTCTCTCAGTCTGTCCTCACAGGAGAGGTGTTCCAGCCCTGTGATTGTCTTGTGACTTCTGTGCTTGTTCCAACAGGTCCATATCCTTATTATGATGGGGGCCCTAGAACTGTATGCAGCACTCCAGGTGGGGTCACATTAGAATTAATAAAGGAAATCAGGGTTAAGGATATTAACAATCTTTCTCTAGTAATGAACCTTGCAAATGTACTAATAAAAGCAATGTAATACTGTTGCTTCTGTGTTAGAGGGGAAGCTGTGACGGGTTTTTGGTTTACAATATACGTTGCCTATGTATCTGTGAAAGAATGGGATCTTCCTTTAAACTCTCATAAGTATCAGATGAAATGCATAATTTTGGTGTTTGCTCCAAATACATATCTCTCTCACAATTCCAACCATTCTTTTATAAGTTATCTGTAAATTAATAGTGTCATTTGACCACACATTAATGAAGTCAATTGTCAGTTCATTAACTAACACTGTCAGTACAGTACCATGAACCAATAACCCTCATGTTAAATATCTTACAACCTAGGATAACTAGATCAAAAATTGCAAAAATTGAAAA
>VYXB01002517.1:290022-300149 GCA_013397135.1 Pachyramphus minor
TAAAAAAAAAAAAAAAGGAAGAACAGTATGGTTATTGTTTACCAAGTCTGTTTAAATGTTATTTTTTCTTTAATTGAACGATGTGGTTGGTTGGTAGGACATCATTTAGAGGGAAGGGACAAACTGTTGTTTCAAACCTAGAAGCATTACCACTTTAAAAAAAAAAAGGAAAGTGGGGATAACTGGGGACAGGAATAAAATCAGAAACAGGCATTGTGAAGAATACCATGGATAGAGTTGCCAATACAAGATTCAATACATCGCTTATTGTACATAATTTGTCATTTGGGGGATAAATTCATAAAGATTCTCCCTCATCCCCTTCAACCTTACCCAGAACTCCAATGAGTCACTGACTGATAGCTCTCATGACTGGTTTCACACATATGATACAAAGACTTTCTAACTGAGGCTTTAAAAAGCCTGACAAGGTAATCTACTTGTTGGTTTTGCAGATGATGTAATTTTCTGAGTTTTGGAGAGATTGCTGAAATACCACAAAGAAAGGTGCTTTTCACAGTGGTTCAGCTCCGAGCCAAAACTGAAAGCTGATGTTATTTTCTTTGACTAAGCATCAAAACTTCTGTGAGTTTCTCTGGTCTAGAGCCTTCTGGGGTTTTAGACTTGACACAGTCACTGCCAAATTTATTGGCCAAATGTGCAGTTCTGTGAGATTGTGAACTCCTGGATACAACATGACTGCTGTCTGATGTGGCCATGGTCTCTACTGGGCAGCAGGAACCTGAAGCTCAGGGTGCAATGATTGCACGGTCCTGAGGCCAGCTGGTCCCAAAATCTGTGCCCCTGCATGACTTCCCAGGTCACATACCATCAAGAGCACATACTCACCACATGAGGAGCACACGCCATAGAGTCAGCAAAGACATCTCAGCAACCACGGGGTAAACAAGGATGCCTGGGGTAGCAGAGCCAAACAGCCACTCTACCCCCAGCAGGAGGGGAACCCCACCAGTGGGATGCAAAACACTGGTCCCAAGGCATTCTTTCAGGGTGTGAGGGGGTTGTTTTCTGGGATACCCTGCTCCAAACGCCCCACAGAGGGGGCCAATAGCTTTCTTGTCCTCTCTGCCATGCTCACTGGGACCGTATTGGCGCCCTATTGGCATGGGACATCCTGCCCTGCATGTGCTCCCTGGTGCACATCTTGGGTCACCTGCTCCTCAGGGCACCCTGATATTCTGGTGAGCACTTTAGAGCACCTCCGTCTGACACTCCTGCCAGCAGCACTGTGGTCCAGACAGGAAAAGTACCCATAACACATTGCAAGCTTATCACTGCACAGGCTCTTGACTAATTTCTCAGGGTTCTGCTGCCTCCATGTTGCAAAACTGTCCCCAGCCTCCCCCAGAGCTGCAGGGAAGTGGTCAGCAGCTGGTGACTGTCCAGGTAGGCTTCTCCACCTCTCACCCCTTCCTCAACCCTTTTGGAGGTCATCTGTCACCTCCTCAGCACAGCATTCCCCTCTCCCTGCCCAGCACCATTCTCTGCCATAATGCAGACACAGCCTGGTCTATCCCCTGTCAGACTCCTGACAGCACCTGATAATTAAGTTGCCTTATATTAAAACAAAAATAAAAGACGAAATGAAAAAACAAATTTAAAAAAAAAAAAAAGAAAAACAAAAAACCAAGAAAATCCCTAAAAAAACAAACAAGCAAAAAAAAATACAACAGAAACAAAAAAACACCAACCCTGACTTCCTGTGTTTTTGCAGATTGAGAGCTCCTTCTAGATTAGCAGCCCATGTGCACCTTCCCCCAGTTCCACATCACTGCCCACCACAGGATGATGAAATAGGCAGGGAGGATGGCATCATGACCACAAAGTACGGTGCAAACCAAGATGCCGTCATGTGAAGTCAGCTCCTACATCTGTGCCTTCGGGATACAACCCACAGCCTTCCTCACCATGACCCTCTCTCTTTCCTCCCTCTGGGTGTCTGTGCTCCTCCACTTCTCTCCTGCACAAGTGGAGCAGTAGGGACGGTGGCAGCCTTGCTGAGGGACACAGGACACACACAGAGCAACCCAGACTGACCAGGGAGGCATGGAGCAGCTGACACAGGGACCTTCCCATAGCATATAGAGTCTAGTGTACAGAAACAGGTTGAAAGTACCAAAAATACTTTGTTGTTAAGTGCAACCCACTTTTTCTTGTTTCCCTTATTTACTTCTCCTTTATACTCCTTGGAGTCAGTCAGTGCATCTGCAGAAAGGTCACTGGTGAGGAAGAACAAGGTGTCCTCACCCTTCAAAGAACACTTGTTATTTCTCACTTTTTTATTTGCACTCTTAATGCCAAAGGTCACTGCCAGAGCTTTCCCTCACACATCAATAACCAACACCCCCAGCAGCACTCCCACAGCCAAAAGTGTGGGTGCTGGGGGCGAAGGGACACATCCCCCCCAACACATGATTATGGATGTATGGAAGAAGCTTGTCAGCATGGACACCAAACACCTGCTCTGTGCTTGTTTGGCGTTCCCTGATGTTACCTGGAAACAAATAAATCAGGATCTCAAATGTGAGATTCACTTATCAAAGGAGGAGTTATGAGCTGCAGTTGGTGGTGATACTGCCTGGAGCTGCTGCCCATAGCAGGGACCTCCTGAAGTCAAGAAGTGGATGGATCCAGCTGTCAGGTCAGCAGGGTAACAGAGAGGCGCTTGGGGAGGACAGCACTCCTGTCTACATCTGACCATCCTTTCACAACCACTTTCAGCATCTCCTCCTCTTCTCTATGAGCTGCTTACACTTGTGGAGAAAGGACCCCAAAGAGAGTCCTTTTTGGCAAGAAGGGACAAGCTTCCTTCCATTTCTGTGCACCATCACATTTTTTTCTTGCAGCCCTTCATGCCTGAAGCTCCTGCAGCTTTATCTGCAGAGCAGCTGTGAGGGACTTTCCATTTCCAGAGAGGCTTTTGTCTCCCATTTAGAAAAAGCAGCAAAAGTCACATCCTCCTCCCTCCCTGTGTGTTTCTGCAACTGAAAAATAAAACAAAAAAGGAAATGAGCTCATTTCAGTGCAATCAGAGGCAACGACTTAAAGTGAAACTACCTCAAAACATGGGATGTTGTCAGCACTCTGATACTAAATCTGTTGTCAAATTAGTGATGAGTCAAATGGTCCCTCTGCCTCCACAGCCTGTGCCACTCTGACAGCTTTCACCCTGACATAATTTCAGCCTGTCCTACTTCTCAGCCAGCACAGTCCAGAAAGGGACCTTTCGTGTAGAGAATAAGGGCATATTGCAAGTTTCACACTGCCATGATGCAGCATGCAGATCCTGAAATGGAAATGGTCCAGACTCCCCCAGCAATATTCTGGTGGCTCGAGGCGGCTGGAACTCACCAGAACCCAAATTGGAAGTGTGCATGTGTGTGCACATCCTGCTCCCATACTCCTGCCAGCTCCTGAGTTCTGGACTGTGATAATCTACTCACAAAATAGTCTCATACTTTTGTGCCTTTTTTTCCTAAGCAGACATTTTGAAATGAAACCTAAATCATATTCTCATTTCTACTTTTTATAGCAAAGACATGGCTCGAAGATCTCTAATCAAACACACCTAATTGCTCATTCATACAAATCACTGGCAATTCAAATTGTAGAAGAGATTGTATACTTGTAATATTGAACATGCTATCTGCCTTTTTCAAATGTATAGTTCTAATATTTACAGTGAATAAAATACTAGAACACTTTTTTAAGCCCTAAAAATTTCAAAGAAGAAGGTTTCACAAAAGATACTGCATTCCACCTTGGTTCAGTCCCTACTTTCTCTTATTAAATCTGTTCACCTTTCCCCCTAAGTTCATAGAATCATAGAATGGTTTGGGTTAGAAGGGACCTTAAAGATCATGTTGTTCTAACCCCCCTGCCATGGACAGGGACCTTCCACTACCCCAGGATGCTCAGGGCCCCATCCAGCCTGGCCTTGAACACCTCCAGGGATGAGGCAGCCACAGCTTCCCTGGGCAACTTGTGGCAATGACACACCACACTCACAATAAATATATTTTCCCCTAATAGCTAATCTAAACCTATTCTCTTTCAATTTGAAGCCATTAACCCTTGCCCTGTCGCTACATGTCCTTCTAAATATTCTTTCTGCATATATCTTGTAGGTTCCCTTCAGGTACTGGAAGACTGGAATTAGGTCACCCTTAAGTTTTCTCTTTTCCAGGCCAAACCATTCCTCAGCCTTTCCTCATAGGAGAGGGGTTCCATTTAAAACTTTCATCTTGAACTCTGTTTTGTGGGATTCAGGAGCACTAAATGATTCTTTATCCAAACAGAGATTGTTCAAACAAGGCACTTCCAAAACCCAACCCAGGGAAACTGATGTTCACAATAGTCTGAAAATCCTCTTCCCATGCAAAATAGCTCCTGTCACAACTGGAGAGCATTTGAAAGGTACAGAAGAAACACTGCAGCACTGAGTCACTGGCCTAGTGTCGATTAGGAATCCCAGGTCATCATGCCAGCATCCAGAAAAGGTTGATTGGATTCTCAAATTCTCCTGGTAGACTTCAGCGATTCACAGCAAGTCACCAATAATGAGCCCTGTGTGGGTTACCAGGTTGCTGGCTCAGCTGCAAGGCAGTAGCATGCCAGGAAAGCAGCAACTGTCTCACACATGGGATTTCCCTTTTTTTTTCTCAATCCCACACCTGCTGCATTGACTGTACACAAAAATTATGACAAAGTGCAGAGGAGGTGCAAGAAACAAGGGAACCAAGAAACAAGGGAACCAAGAAACAAGGGAACCAGAACCAGAAAAAGATTGGCAGACCAGCAAGCAATGAAGAATTTCAGAAATGGAGCACATTCACATTCTGAACGAAGATAGTAAGACAGAAAATAACCATAGTCACCATCCAAGGCAGGACCTCTGCAAGAACCTTGCAGTAATGGTGCAGCTGTGCTAACACTATGCTTGGCGTTTGCAAAGCCACCTACACACATGAACAAGAGCTCTTCAGCAAATACCAGCCTGATAAACAGCAATCAACGCCAATATTTACTTTACTAATACCTACTTTTGGAGAGCAGTTGCAAAGACTGGCCTTTACAAGGATGTCATCACCTTCACAGGTGCCAAAGCCCACTTAGCAAACTACCTAGTACATCTTTCCATTTCTTACAACCTTTTTATCTCTCTGGGAAGTTTTCATCTCTCAAGGGGCTGAATTGGGAATGACCTGCAGGGTCTCTGCTTTCTGCTTTCACAGAAAATTCAGCTCACCAAATAATCTGCCTAAGCCAATTGACCGTATAACAAACCTAAGACCAGGAAAATTCTGTCAATTAGGGTTCCTCACAACTGCTCCTTGATTGAAGTGCACACAGTCAATAAAACCTCTATTACACTCTAACTATACCAAGGAAGGGTTCTGCCGTTTAATCCCTACTCAAACAAATGTTCTTGCTCTCAGTAGGAAAATTGCTTGGCCCAACCTGGCATTGGTGGGCAACACATCAGACACCCGTGAGTCATCTCTCAGTAGCATTTTGCAGGTAATGAATTACTGCTGCCTGCTTAGTGCAGAGGTGGTTGCAGAGGAAACGATGGGTGTTAATCCCTTTGCCAGTGACAGTGCATGTAATATATAAGCAACCATGCAGTTTACCTTTTGCTAAGAAAATTACTTGTTTAAGCTTTCAAGGAAAGTAGGCGAGAGAAAACAGAACAAGAGGAAGAGTCTAAGAATTAATTATAGGCATTAGGTAATATTTATACAGCAGATGAGATCTGTACAAGTGTGGTTACAACCCAGCAGTGGACAGGCAGTTCTCCTTAGTTTCTTTTCCTGAGCAGTGCTGAATCGAATCATATCATCAAATCAAAGTCAAATTAGCTGGCATATTTCACTTATCTCCTCAAAGCTGCATCAACCTTTACCCTTGCCATAATGGAGTGTTGGTAGCACAGCAGTAGCTGCTGTATTACTGAAGTTTTACTGCAGTTGCCACCAGAATATTGCTTATACATAACAAAGCCATTTCCTTGAAAAGTAAGGTTGAGATTAATGCTTCAGGCTGGAGGATTAAGTAAGCTTTACTTGTAGCAGTGAGAGAGAGATCCCTGGAGGGAAGTTGACAGAGAAGAGCAAACCAGAGAATTAGAGTGACTTAAGAAAAATAATGATAATCAATAAAATAAAATAAAACAAAACAAAACCTAACAAAACAATACCAACTAAACAGAAAACCCCAACCAACCCCAAAAAAAACTATCCAAGGCTGTCATCACACTCTCTCAGCATGGCCACACCCTGCTGCACTTTCCTGAAATGACCTTGCTTTTTGTTGCTGACAATAGAGCCCAGTTTCCTGCTTGGGTGCAGAGACCTGCAAGGATCAACAAGAACTGCCGACTCTGCGGTCTGCAGAAATGGGAAAAGAGAGGGAGAAAAACAAACAGCTTCTGAGTTAACACAAGGGCTGTCAACACCAGGCAGCCTTGGGAAGATGAGAAGATAAATTCCAATGATGAAAAAGTACCAGAGATTTTTTTAAGATCTTACAGGGAGGCACTGAAACAGCTTGAAAATGATTCAGCACAAATAACTGAGTTCAGAGAAAAAACAGCTAGTTTCCTTTTTCTCCTACTCTGGATTTCATTTCTTCAGATTTCGATTTCCTTTCAACAAGCCTGCCCGCTGGTGTTATGTATACTGAGAATATGTCACATGTTGTCTTTCAATGACATGTTCCTGGTAAAACCACATTGCCCAACCACATCGCCCAGACACCGGCGAAGCTTGGGCACACTATCTCAACACAGTTCTCTCCTCTCAGATGTGTAATTGCAATAACTCTGAATGGTGTTAAACAGGAAAAACCTGGAAGGCTGCTCCAAGTGGGCAGTGCTCCTCGGGCTGCTGCTCTGCTTCCTGCCACAGCTTTGCCCATGTGGGGACCTGTGGTCCTGCTCGGTGCAGCCATGTATTGTGGCTGCTGTGGCAGAGCACCTTCCCAGGGGGCTGTGCTTCCCACATGTCTACCACTTCGTTTAGGGGAATCGAAACAAGAAAACGACAGAGCTCACTGGAAACCACAATTGACTTATTTTCGCTTTGTCCCAGTTGCGCAATCCTGCAATTGGCAGCAGTCCCATGGTGTGCTGTTCCCACCATAACGGGCTGTGATTTACACATCAGTAAGTCCCTCCCACACCAAGAAAACCCTGTGGGGATGTGGACCAGATCCGGAGCTGGAGTCAGCTCCCTTCCCAACAACAGTGGGTCTTCCCACATTGCACCACTGCACTCAGACACAGGCTCTGCCTGCAGCAACCCAGGAGCTGAGCACGTGGGTACTCTGGCTCACAGGCAGGTCTACTAACCCATTTTGTATACTAAAGTATCCATCCCTCCCTTTGTCCCCACACCTCTTCTCCCATCTCCTTTCCTCACCCCAACTCCCTTTTCTACCTTAAGTGTTCTTATTACCTTTAGCACCATTTTCAAACAAAAAAAGAGAATAAATTGACACCTACAGCTTCACTCTCCCACTGGTTTGTGCCCAGCTGCCCTGACAGGAAAGAATCTCCTCCCCCACATATGCCCAAAAGAAGGGTCCATTTCTTTCTGTGACTGCCGGAATACAGAGAGAAGTTACCTTTAAAGCTCCTCTGCCTTTAGGGTGAGGAAGTGTTGCTGAGCAGCACAGGATCAAGGTTAATTTGGTTTTGGCCTCGCTGGAGGAAGAGTCATTTAAATAATTTGCCCAAGTATTTGATTTGTCTCCAGATTCACAAAGAAGAACAAGCCGCAGGTCATACCTGGTTCTGTCTAAACAAGCAAAATGAATGAGCAAAATAACACATGTGCCAGCAGTACAAGGGACCAGTGTGCCCCCATGGCTTGGCTTTGTGGCCCCTTCCCTGCATTGGGGACTTCAGAGCACTGAGAGCAGGAGTGGCACATGGGGGTCTTGGTAAGGGCCCTAGCACCATGTGCTGACATTCTAGAGGGGCTGCTGTGATTTGTGGAGCAGCTGTCAGGCTCTGGCTGTGAGATGCAGCCCTGAGTATCACGTGCTGCAGACACACACCTCTACCACGAGGGATGACATGTTATGCAGATGTGCTCCTGAACTGTGCACCTGCCTTCCCACCATGTAAAACCCAACAAATTTTTTTGGAAGAAACAGTTTCTTACGTAACAGGAATGATGCGGTCAAGGAGCAGCTCCACCTGAAGGAGGCTGGGTTACTAAGCTGAAAAGAGATCCTGAACACATCAAGTCAAGAAAATATGCCAATATTTCATTTAGCTTAAATACCAGATGAGAGACAAAGGCAATACATTCTCAAAAACATCAGAAATTCATCTGTGGCCAACCTAAGATGCTCTGACACCAGGTAGAGACACCAGGTAGTGTGATGCCAACAGAGTCAGTGCCCAGCTACTGTCTTGGGAATGCCCTTACAAAAGCCTGTAGCTGGAGTGTTCATTTAGACATCTCACCCTGAAAACTGCCCTGTGAGCTGGCACCACTGCCTCTTCCACATGCCAGCCATGCAGCTGTGCCTGCTGTCTTCTGCCAGGCACCAACAGGGATGAGGTTTTCTACACAGGGAGAAAAATCAGCCATGTTTCAGGTATGCCATCATTTCTGGGAAATAGGCAGGGAAAAGGATATCTGAACTGAGTTGGTGAACGATTCCCCTTCTAATGTACTTCAAAGTCATCAGTATTTCTAGACACTTGACTTAAGAGGCTCCTATCCCATAGAAAGGAGATTCTCAACATCCCCTTGTGGGTCTGTATTACACTGTGCCATCTTTTCCTTTGTGAAGTTGTGTTTTGATGGGAGAGCTAGTCATTTACTGACTTTCAGACACAAATCAGTCCTTTGTTATGTCTGACTCATCTTGAAAAAAGCACCATCTAAAATTATAGCAAGCACAGGTAAGTGTGCCCTGGCATGTGTCAGCCAGCACCATGCAAGGTGCAGCAGTGGCAGGATGCCCTTTAGTTGCAAGTAGTACATGAATATGGGCCATCTTGTTTCTCTATGGTTAGTTTGAGGGAAGGTCACCATCACCTTGAATAGAAGGTTTAGACAGTTAGAATTGTTCAGCCTGGAGAAAAGAAGGTTCTGGGGAGACTTTATTGCAGCCTTTCAGTACTTGAAGGGGGCCTGTAAGAATAGTAGGCCTTTTGCAATAGAACAAAGGGTAATGGTTTTAAAACTGGTTTCAAACTGAAGGAGAGTTTAGTTTAGATTAGCTACAAGGAAGAAGTTTTTTAAAAAGAGTGTGGTAAAACACTGCCACTGGTTGCCTAGAGAGGTGATCGAAGTCCCATCCCTGGAAACATCCAAGGTCAGGTTGGATGGGGCTCAGAGTAACCTGACCTAGTTGAAGATCTTCCTGTCCTTGGAAGAAAGGTTGGACTAGCTTACCTTTGAAAAGTCCCTTCCAACTCGAACTATTCTATGATTGTGTGATAATAACAGACCACATCCCTTGCTTCTGCTCGTCCAAGCACACTCCATCCCTGCACCTTTTTCCTCATCATGATCACAACCCTGTCCATCTCTCCTGGACCACCACCACAAGCACAGCCCACCGTCCCATCTCTCTTTCCCTAACACAACCCTACCTCACCCCTCTGCCTCTTCTTGCCGGGTGATGCAAACCGCACTTCTCCACCTCCCCTGGCCCCCCACGTCTCCATCCCCTCTTCAGCAAACACACTCCATCCCTCCACTGCGTCTCCCCCACGCACGCCCATCCTCCCATCGCCTCCCGTCCGGCACACCGCATCCTGCCGGGCTTTTTGTGACCGTGAGCGGAGGCGTTGTCCCGGCCCGGTCCCGCTCCGCCCGGGCACGCCGCCTCCTGCCCGCCCGGCGCGGGGGGGCGGGATTCCCGCGCGTTTTCTACACGTCAGGACTCGGGGAAACCCCCGGCGAGCGGCGCTGTAAGCACCGCGCTCCTCCCCTGTGCCTGCAGTTCGCTGCCGCCGTCGAGCCGTGCGGACCTGGGACGTACTGCTCCGCACCGATCGCAGCCGAGCCGAGCCTGGGCGGTCAGTATCCTCCCGGACAGTCCGTGCCAAGCCGAGCCGAGCCCAACCGCCCCGCGCCCGC
>VYXB01002517.1:300201-325932 GCA_013397135.1 Pachyramphus minor
CCCCCCGCCGCGATGCTGCCTGGCAAGCCCCTGCGCAAAGCCGCGCCACCAGCCTCTCCTGCAGGTACCGGAGGGTGAAGCGAGCGGGTGGGGGGGGGACAGGATAGGATTGGACAGGACGAGGACACACGGTTCTGCTGCCCGCCCGACCCCAGCACCGGGCAGCGCCCGGAGCGGCTGCGTTGGGTCGTGTGGAGGCGTGGGCGGTACAGCCACTGCTCTCAGCGTGTATGTCGCGGAGGGTGGGGGAGGTGGAGGGGAGGTGTGTTTCGTGTTGAGAAAAGAAGTAAAAAAATTGAACAAACTTGTGGGGATTTCTTTAAAACGGAAACCACGCTTGGTGCCTGACGGCCGCGTGTGTCTGCAGGGCGGGAGGCGGCGGCGGCCGAGTGCGCCCAGGAGCTGCTCCGCATCGGCGACAGGTGGGACCTGCGGCAGAGGATCCTGAACCTCCTCAGGAAGCTGTTCTGCCCGGAGATGTGGGCTGCCCGCGAACATGGCGCGCGGAATGGCAGGGGATGATGACCTTGGCTTTGTGGTTTGGAACAAGAGGCTTCACAGACACTGGGAGATGAAGAAACCTCGGAAATCTCGTTGCGTTGTATTTAGCTGCCTGTAGCCGACTGAGGATGGCTATCACGTGATTTCTCTGAAGAATGTTACAGCAATATTGGCTTATGAATGCCAGATGGGAAAAAAAAAATAGTAATGGGCCGAGCCCCTCACCATGCAATAGTGAATTTGGGGAAGATGGTGACGTGGGGAGACTTGGGGCAAGACTGAACTTGCCTTTCACCATGGTCTGAGAAGCCTTCCAGGAACCCGGTTTCCCCAGTCGCCCTCTGGTCCTCACATCCAACAGCCATGTTTCACTGAGGAGCTCGGACCACCTTCAGCATGAAGCAAAAAAAATGGCAGTGGCTTGGAACTTGGGATCAGGAATCACACAGAAAAAGACAGTTGCTGCGTTTTTGACTGCACTCCTTTTCTAAAGCTTGGATCCTGCTGGACAGGGATCTGGTGGTGGGATTATATAATTTATTAAAGAAAACCACTATCTTTGCTGAATGGTTATTTGTCACAGGATTTTGCTTTGAAGACTAAGAGTTAAAATTGTATGAATTAACACAACATTGCATAGTTCTAGCCTATATTATAAATATATAGTGTAAGTTCATATATATATAAATACAGTATGTATACATAAAATATAAATATCTGCACCACAACCGTATGAAACAAGTATTTCACAGAGCTATTAATTGAATGGTGTTTGGGCTCAAAACATAGTTTGAAAAAATGTTCAAAACATGGTATAAAACTCAGCATAAAAATACATTACATAAACTAAAAAAAGTCTGACAATAAAGGAAATAAATCACATTAGCATCTTATAAGACATATATCTGAATATATATTACAAAAATACAGATATTGAGGTAATTGTGGTGGAAGAATTCTTTTAATATTACAAAGACTTTCTTGATAACAGTACAATTCTGCTGTGTCTTTATAAGTAACAAAATAACTTCAATAGAAGTAGATCTTAAGGTCTAATCTCAAGTTTTCTTGAGAATGTTATTTATTCAAAGAAAGCAACTACCTCTCTTTGAAGAAATAATATCAATATAATTGAATGTTACAGGCAGTACGGTAGCCTTAGATTTTTGAATATTTAATTATATATACTTATAAGCAAAAGTTCTTCCTGTGTACTTTATTTCCATTTCATTTCATGGCAACCTCATTTCACTTCCAGAATGATGAAGCTGCTGCAGCACATCCAGAGGATAGTGATGCACTGTGCCTATCTCACTGAGGGGTTATTACTGTTGGCTGGCTTCAGAGGAGCTGAATTAAACCTGCTGATCACTGTCAAGGCAAACAGTAACTTTGCCAGTCCATTCTTATCAGACTCAGTCCTAAACAGTATTTTTTTCATGGGTACAAGTTAGCGAGAAAATGGCTGAAGTGATCCTGTTTCATAGCGACCTCTAAGGTCAATGGTCAGAGTTCCTTCTCTTAACTAACCTTCTATGTGAGTACATTTGCATTTTATTAGGTTGTGTAATTGCACTTTCTGATATTTGTGTCTATTCAAAGTATATCTTTTCCTGCCTTGTAGTGAATTCTTTTTTGTTTTTGTCATTTATTCTTCGGTTAGCTCTTCTGAATCTGCCATTCCAAAACTGTCATTACGTATCTCTGGTCTCTCTCACAACAAACCATGTATGTTATGTATTGACACTGATTTCTGTCACTGAGCAGAAGCTGACTGACTTTGACTACGTTCTACATGGAAGACGTAGCCCCATCCCAGTGGTGTTACCAGGAGCCTTGCTGTTGGCCTGAGCCACATACATGGTTCACTCCTCCTCTACACTAGCTAAAACCTTTTGAGTGAGAACAGAATGTTTCAAGAGTAGTTGTTATTTATATTAGTACTGCAAAGTACTTGTGTACACCTACACAGGTCAGTTTTTCAGGTACTAAGAAGAAAATGCAAAGAGTTTCAGTTAAGCTGAACACCAGCTCCCAGGCTAGCACTGCACGCAGCTTGGCAAACTCTTCATCGAAGGCAACTCCAACTCCCGAAGTATGGTTGCTGTTGTATGTCTTACACTTGGTGGAGTCTGGAGTCTTGGACTCTTCATCAAGGACACTAAATTATGACCATGCCTCTCTGGACCTCTCAGGAAAATTCAGCGTTAGCATTTGTATTAGTAGCTAAAACGTATTTGAAGAAAAGTGTTCTCAATGTATGCTGCTTTGAAATCCAATAGGAAATGAGGTGTGGGTTTTATACAGCCAACCCATTCCTTCAGGCTCTAGCCTGAAAACTATGAAATACTATGGAAAAAAAGTATACTCGTAAATGCATTGTCATGGGGATATCCAATTTAAGTATTAGCACATTATTTTTCTGTCTAGATATACAAAGACTATTTGCTTTTTTTTTGAAACCTTTTATATTTTTCTGAGACTGCTAGCATTCACCAGGAACTCAGGAAGAAGACCTAGATCCAAGACATCAGTGCCAGTATGTGACCAAGCGCTTGTTGATGTCTGTCCTAGGTTCTTTTTGTTACTTCTGCAAAGGATCTGCTTTATGACTTTATCAACATGAGTTTGTTTTTCTTAAAGCCTATTCTGGATGTGGGCCAGATGTGTTGCTGTATGCCTCATGCACGTATATCTTGAATTCATGCTAAGATAATAAATATGAAGTGTTTACGAGAAAAATGAGTCACTGTTGTTACAACTCCGGTTTTCTTTTGTGTATTTTGAATACGTGACTGTATTATGCAAATTCCTTCCATACTTCCATGTCAGCAGCCAAAAGCAGAGTGCCAGCAGGTATGCTTTGGAAAATTAGGCTTTGACTTCTGCCCTTAAGAGGAACAAGGTGTAACCATAGCCTTGAACTTCAAAAAATATTTTCTAGTAACTGCTGCCTGCAGAATAGTCAGGTGGTGTCATGGAGTCCATTACTTCTACCAGAGGTGCTGCAGCTTTGAAAAAGAGTGTCCCTGCGGATCAGTGAAGGATAGGCATCCAGGTTAAGGCTTTTGTCTCAGATCCAGGCAGAAAGGGATACAGTATTTTGTCAAAGTCAGATTTTTACTTTCTCCAAAGTTTGAAGCTGAAGCCTTGGTAGAGGGGGAAATAACACTGCTTACCACAAAGAAACAGCAAAGGGATAGTGCAGAGCATACTCTTCGCTAAAGCTGGGACCCAAAGAAGTGTCTGTGGACAGGAGAGCCTTAGATCCTCACCTGTTAGGCCATGCTAGGCCATGACTCACTCTGCTGCTTCCCGCCAGCTTCACAGGCAGAGAGTACTGTGCCTGTGGCATGTATTCACACTGCAAGAAGGACTGAAAGCTTCCAGGCCAAAGGCTCTGTTTTCTAATAAGCAGAAAAAAACCCAAAGAGAAGCATTTCCCAGTTAGTCCTTTCCCAGTTAGTCACCAGCAGAGGCCTGGAAATGCTTTACTTCAGGGACATCAGTGAAGTGGTCCTGAGAAGGATCACCTCGTGACAAGTGCTACTGTAGGTACTGCACAGAGGTCTGGTTTTGCAAAGTTTCACCAGCAAATTAGACTTGTATGACTCGTTAGACTTGTGAAAATACCCAGACACCTTCACCTGCTGCCTGCTAGAGCCTGACCCCTCTCCAACCAAGTCATCTCCAGAGCACAGTGCTTGTGACCTGCTCCTCCTTAAAAGGCAGGGGGGAAAAATCCTATCACTGGGGCATGACATTGCCTTCTAAATGCACTTGACTCACCCATAAGCACCTGATTTCAGAAAAACAAAACAAACCCACCTGTCAAAGTAAACTGACAGAGTTGCCACCCAGTACTGCTCTCCATTAACCAGGCATAGCACCTGCCCTGGCAATAAGTGCAGCCCTGCACTTGCACTGTACTCCCCTGGGTGAAAACCAGCCCAAGCGCCCTCAGCCAGCTCATGCCTTCACACCTGAGACTGAATGCACAAGTGGTATTTCCTAAACAAATTGCTAGACAAGGAGACACCTCCTCCTTCTTCCCCTCATGGGATGTTATTATAAATCAACTGAAAAACAATGTCTCATGTGCTGCTCATTATTTTTAGCACACGCTGCTGGATGGGATTATATTTTATCACCTTCCTCCAGTTGACACGAGAGGGTGTGAGGGCATGATGTGCATCCATAGAGGCATAAGGAGGCTGGACAGGAAGGGCTGGGGGTGTGATGTGTTGACCTTCAGTCTGGCAGGGTTTTCCATGAGGCAGGTGACTGTCTGATGCTGGGGCTGCCAGTGAGCAATAGTTCCAAAAGTTGTTACAGCTGTAAACAAGGGTCCTCACCCAAGTGCGTCAGGACATTGTCTGGCCCGTGTAAGAAATGGGCCACACCAAGGCTGCCCTGCCTTCTCACGCATGGTCTCTTTGCAATGCAATTCTCACCAGTCCGCAAACCCTTTCAAAGCGTGGAGGCTGGTGTCACTCCTTTAGCAACACGAGATATCCCATGAAATGACAGCAACCACAAATAAAACTGCTTCAGCCACTTAATCTCACAGGGGCTTTCGTGTCATTCCCTCGTCCCTGTGAAAGGATGGTAGGAGCAGCACTAGGCTTAGTTCCTCTGTGACACTGTCACTGCTTGAAGGGGCAACTCACCTTCTGGAATGGACAGACCAGCTTTCAAATCTCGAGAAAACCAGTTACTTTCAGCAGCACTGAATACGGCCATTAATAGGATGCCAGCCCCTCCTCCCTGAGCTTCTGGGTCCTAGCTGGGATCCAGTCCCCTACTACATGGGGGCAGTTAAGGGCAGAATTCTTGCACCTTCGAATTCATGCTCCTGAGAGGGATATGACGAAAGCTGTGACAAAGGCAGGAGGCCACATCTATGTTCACCCTGCCCTGGACCACTAATTAGGGAGGCAATTTTTGACAAAAGCAGTTGGACTTTTCCCAGCACCATCATAGTGTTGATAGCAAATGGCTCTGATAGGCAGGGGAAAATGCAAGGAACTACAGCATCAGGTAACTTGTTTGCTCAGTGCAATAGTATAAGACTGATTCAGCTGCACAGTGAGGTGAGACCAGCACATGTGGGACTATTAGGAGAAAAGGCAGAAAGTTCTAGTTTTAGTATTGACTAACTTCAGAAAATACCCTGACTGCCAGAAAATATCCTTCTGGTCACAGCTTTACACAGCATGGAATGAAAGGGTAACTCCTTGTTTTAGGGCAGAATGTTTATTTGCAGCATGTTCTTTTTTTTAATGATCATTTAAAGAGAGGGGTTTCTTAAGAAGGAAAAAAAAGTTTATTATTTGTGAATTAATCTGTGAAGTCTTTTAGACAAGTGCTTTATGAACACAACTACATGGCAAGGCCAACTCATGGCTGGCTTTTCCTATAAACAGAGAGTCCAAAACGGGCTTTTACAAAGCGCTGCTGGAAATGGTCCGGTTTCAGCCATGCTCTTGATGAGAAGAAACACCTCAACATCCTTTGCAGGAGGGACCAGCCCTAGTTAACCTGCCCCCCAGGCATCTGTTGACATGAGGTTGCTGGACACAGGGAGCAGGTGCTGCAAAAGTGTTTATACAACCCAGTATTGCACAGAAAAGAAAAAAATCTCCCAGCACCAAGGCAAGGGCCTGGGTTTGGCAATGCAGAGCCAGCAGGGTGGACATGGTCCCTGCAGTCATGCCAGATGGCTGGCTCTGGGGCTGACCCTTCGTGGCCATGGGCACCAGGAAGTGCAGCTCAGGGCTGTGGCCTGGGAAGGTTTTGCTTCCCCCTGTCATCACAGTCACATGCTATCCTGTGGCATCACTTCCCTGCAATCATGGGCACCATGCCCAGCCACCACCTGCCCTGTTCCTGCCCAGCCACTAACTTCGGGGTGGGCTGTGGGAACCTCCTTCCCAGCATCTCTCTTTCACACCACTCCTGCATGGTGACAGTGACCATTAGCCTTCTATCAAATGTAGTAAATTGACAGTTTTGATGAAATCCTGGAAATAGAGATGAGGGAACAGCCTCCAGACACATGGATGCTATTCAGTTATACGTAGCATCGAGTGATGCTTATAGAGAACAGGAGAACAGCTAAGCTGCAAAAAAATGAGAAATAAACTGGAACCTATCAGGTAGAATGATCACAGAATCACATTTCAAATTCTGCATTTGCTCATGCCCCAAGGTCTTTACAACTGAGAGAGGTAAAAATTTCCTGCTGCTTCACATATCTCAGGGGACAAATGAAGTCACATTTATTACTCCATTTACAGTTTAAATCCATTGTGTCTTCTTGCTTTTGTATTCCTCTTTAATTAGCCACTGACTGGGGCAATTAAGATTTCAGTTAAAGCCATTAAAGACTGATCTTACAAGAGCCCAACTGCTCTGAGGCTTGAGCCCCGTTGACCCCAGCTCACACCATATGTTAGGAGAAATCAGAAGGACAAACAGGAAGATGGGTACAGGGGAGTAAGTGAAAGAGTGGAAAGGAGCTGGGCTGGCCCAGCACTGGTGGCAGCAGGGGAGAGGAAAAGGCAGAGGAAATCTTTATGACTCACAATAGTTTCTTCCTTTTTCCCATGCAGCCCTGGGGGAGAAGCCAGGTTCCAGCTGGGGACAGACATGTTGAAGTGAGCTCAAGGGGCTGCATGCACTATCCCACACCTCCCCTTTCCACATGAATGATTTCATGCTTTGCACAGCCTCAGCTGCACAACAGCATAGGCTCTGCAGCATCCCTCATCACAGCTATTTGCAAGGGAGAAGGATGGGGGAAAAAAGGGGTCCTCATGCAGATGGAACACAGGGATACCACAAAACTCTCCCCCTTCAGGAAAGTGTCCCCATGCCCACAGGGCAGGCCAGGAGCCCAGCGCAGTAGCCTTTCCCATAGGATGAGTCAGCAGAAACACTGGGCTTATCCTTCCTCATGTGGCTCTTGCTTGCACCCTCGCAGAACAGCACCCAGAGAGAGAAACTGAAAGCAAACACAGCTTTTGGGCCAAAAGCCTGGGGATGACTGAAATGCCCTCTATACCACTGGCACAGGAAAGCAAATCCTTCCTCTCACACAAAAACCCACCAGGGCCACCAGGCCAGCACTGTGCACAGGAGGAAATAGTGAGGTTTGCCAGGCACAGCATGAGACAAAGGTAAGTGCCACGGGTATATCAAGGAAAGGTCAGGACTGTGCTGTGCCATGCGCCAGATGGAAATTCCAAACTGCGCTGCTGCCTAAAGTGCCCAACCCAGCATTCAAACACAGAGTAATGCACAAAGGCCTGCAATGTAGATATAAACACTCAACCTCACAAGCTCCTTTCTGCAGCTCAGCCTTCCCCACAGTGACTAGGTGACGCGTCTGCGCTGCCACGCAGCATGGGATTTTTGGCGCCTCTGACATTCCCCTCTGACATATCCGAGCAGCTGAGCTTTCTGGGCTGACTCATGTTCCCATAAGGAAGGCTTGTTTCAAGCTGCTGTGCAGTTATGGTGAACTCACCTGTGTCTTTAAAAGAGTGGCCCACTTGATGCAAACCTTTGGAGGTTGTGGCATACACTCCCCACTACGAGCTCCACTTCAGCTCCGCTCCATCTCCACTCCACCCACAGAGTGCCTCCTGACCAGCCCATTCCACATGGTTTTGAAGAGGAATCTACCCCAGGGTAGGTGGAAGAGAAGAACAAATACCAGGCTAGGACTAGTTGCATAAAAATGTTATCTACACACACAGCCCCATTCCCTTACAGCCCAGGGTCTGGGCAGGACGTACAGTTTATAGGCAATGTGCTCCAGGGACTGCTGCTCTTGATGAAAACTCCACATTTCACCTTTGACCTCCACATCTTCCTTGAACAGGGGCAGGAAAAAACAAAGCATGGCTTCCAAGATATTGAGGCAGGTTCTATAAAACATCTTCTATCACTTCTTAAAAGCTCTAGTCCTCTTCACACTGAATGTCAGTTCTTACTAAGAGGGCAGTATTTTATCTTGGCAATGTTAACACTTAAGTCTGACTATGCTCTCCCTGACATCTTTGTCCCTGTAATGCCAGTTCCAACTGTGGACCAGACAAACTTTGGCATAACAGAATTAAATATCTAGTGGAGTACTAAGGATACCATTTATTTTCAAAATCACTAGAAAACCCAAGCAAAACAGTTTATGGCAATACAGATTTACATAAAAGAGACAGCAAATTGAAAAATGTACAATCTATTTCATGTTATTGCACTGACTTTTTATAATATACAAGGCATATTAAACAGTTTTCATTAAAAGAAGTTTTATTTATATAAATAAAAGTGTAAATATACAGTATCATACAATAAGTGTATCAGACTAACACACAAAATCTACCCACAGTGGGATCCCCATTTCTCTCATGAGCTAGTCTACTCTTCATCAATATTTTCACTTGTACATTTACACAACCTAAACATAGAAACAGGTAAATATTCCCATCTGGGAACACTTCCTTCAGAATTTGACAAGAATCACTGCAGAACATTAACCAGGGTTAATTTTAAGTGAGGGTCTTTAGGAAATATGGATCCACTAAACAGTTCCTTAATACTTAGCTGTCCTCATATTATTTTTTTTAGTGAGAAAATGATCAAATGTTCCCCCTCCCCCCAATTTAGGCCTAATCTCAGAGTTTCTAATGCAGATGCAGTCCCTACAGAAGCTGGAAAGAGCTTCAAGGTACAAAAGGCTGCAGAATATGCAATGGCAGTACCGCACCGCTCTCATAACTAGGATGTGCACCCTCTGCTGCCCCAGGCCTGGATGCAGCAAAACCCTCTACCAGACCTTCCGTATCTAGGAGCAAATTCGCCTTGTCTGGAATGCCTTCAGCTCCCTGGTGAAGAAGTGGTGCATAATTTCATCTCGATTTTTTTGGTCTTCCAAGATGCAGCTGCAAGTCTCTGGGTAGTCACTGCTCTCCTGGAGTTTGGTCAACACTCTGGTAGGGCAAAGAATCACCATGGGGACCGATATGCAAACAGCAAGGCCGAAAATAGTTGTGAACCTACTGAATACTGATGAACTAATGCAACGCCCTCCCTTTGTCATTTTACTGCGACCAGGCTCTCAGAAAAACAAAATTTACTTTGCCAGGTGCGTAACCAAAGGTTTACTACATCTGCTTGGTCTACCCATCTTGTTTGTAATAAAGCAGACACCCATAGTGCATAAATCCTGGGGCCTTCTTGGGGAATGTCACCCCAATATGAGATGTCAGGAAATGCTACTGTAATCATATGAACACTGGTAGCCTCTGTAAAGATGCTTCTTGTTCTTTCATCCAAAAAAAAAAAAAAAAAAAGGTATTTTCAGGAACAGAAACAATCAAGGTTAAATACTATTCTTTTTCTTGCTCTAATGTTAG
Source organism: Pachyramphus minor (assembly GCA_013397135.1). NCBI lineage: Eukaryota > Metazoa > Chordata > Aves > Passeriformes > Tyrannidae > Pachyramphus > Pachyramphus minor. The sequence continues at coordinate 310,125 of VYXB01002517.1, forward strand.
TAGAGAAGTGTTATCATTCTATCCATAGTAACTATTATCAGATTTAAAACATTAAATCTATCTTTTAAATTATAGCCACTACTGAATCACACACAAAAATCCCCATTTCTGTTTGCTGTTACTCAGCCAACACTTATCTACGTGCAGGTAAAATAAAATACTGAACAGTATTTGATTACTGAAAAATGAAAGCCTTCTAAATCACTCACAATGAACAGTATCTGCAAATAAGCATCTGAAAATATCCACCACGTATCATCTTAAGACACCTCAAATTAACTTAAATTTACAAAATGAAGACTTTACCTTTGAGCTTACACTGGTTTAGGAGTGAGGGAAACATATGCCTCCCTACAATGGAACCTCCAAAGTTTTAGACCGTGGACTGAAAAAAAAAGCGCCATTTCCTAAAACACAATTGTGATTTACCACATTAAAGTAGCAAAAAGTCAGTACTGCACTTGCACGTATTATACGTATACAGGTATGCATTCACTATGCTGCATTAAATTCCACATGCATTTTATGTATCTATTATACACGCCATTACAGTCGGATTTTGGTCATTCCTGAACAAGGCCTCACCATTCAATTGTCATTGCCAAATGTCTTCTCCCTGTTTTTCAGCAAATATGAAATATTGCAGGGGTAACGTCTTCTATCCCATCAAAGGCCTAGAACATCAGTGTGATCCTCCAGCCCCATGTCTGCATCCTCCCGAAGCCTCTCCCACCACAGAGGTGACTGGAGGCAAGGATCAGTCCTGACAGAGAGGCTGAGCTTTGGGCTCACAGGGGACCCAACTCCACAGTCATCTCACAGCACTGAACCTGAATTAACTTCAACAGAAATCCTGCAGGCAAAGGAGCTGTAGGACTATGTACAGTATTGCCTTTCCTGTAACCAAAAGCTGCATCTCTCCCTGGATTCACATGCTAATATGTCACTGAAAAAAGAGTTAAATCTATTCATTTTTAGGCAAACGTTGCACAGCTTTTTCTGTTCATCTGGTCTCAGGTTGCCTCACAGAACTGAATTTTCCTCTGCACATCACAAGTTGCAGTCTAATGAAGCTGTCACAGAAATGAACCCAAGTGAGTACTGCACTAACCTGGAAGGAATTGCTCCAAGCACTGTTGAATAAACGTAAATAAACTGAACTATAGTATGCTCTTGGGGTATGGCCAAATGACAAGCCCAGACCTTTTGGTAACAGCTACCCAGTGTCTTGGCCTACTATAAAAGTAGGTAGCACTTCAGACTTGGACTGGTTCCAGGTTGAGAGCTCTTCACCCTGGGCATGTTGGTTGCAAGGAATCTCCAGCCTAATGTGATGAACAACCTGAGCACTGTGGAACAAACAACTTGTTCTCAGCTGATAAGGACACTGGCCCATTCCCTCCTGTGTGTATTTTATGTTGTTTAGCTATCCCAGATGTAGGAAGAGAAATAACAGAGTCTAATCTCTTGCACCCATACATTCTCCTCCCAGCACAGCAGACTATAAGTAACACTCAGCAACACAGCCTGCTACTGATACCTCTACTGTGAGTAGACGTGAGAAAATCCAAACTAAGCGCCCAGAGCACTGCAACCCTTTCTCTTTTGCTGTATGCAACACCACAGTTTCTCCCATCTACACAAGCAGTGTTCGGTTTCACCACCCAGAACCCTCAGTATCAGCTCAGTCCTGACGCAGTCGGGCGCACTTGTGTCATCCACACACATCCTCACCCACTCTCACACAAGAAAAATAAATACTGGACAGGAGAAAACAAAGAAGACCAGTTAAAAGCCACCACAAATATGGCCAGCTCAGATTTAATCTGTTATAATCCCCATTTTTAGATCACCACTTTTCAGCTTGAGTCTTTCAAGTTGGGCAGCCTTAAACCTCTTGCAGACAAATAAAAGCAACCCAGCTTGCAGACATACTTAGTGATTGCTGAAGTCTGTGGGATCTGCAAGTGCTCAGCACTTGAAATTATCCCCCTTTTAAAAATATATATATATATTTTAAAGGTGCCTAACATTAGAAGCCTAAATTTGAAAATTCAGACCCCAATTTTTATCACTCCCATTTTAATCACAACTAACACCTTGGTGGACAATCACTTATTATTTGGACATGATTTTCTTACAGATTTCTGCTGCATTAATGCCAACTGCTTTCAGATACAAGTTTCATCTAAAAGCAGATTTAGTTGTGGTGGATGCGGTGTTAGTTCATCAGTTTTAAGAGGAATTTTCAGCTTTGCAATAAAATGCTCATGTTTTAGGCATAAAAGTTGTGCAAAATTATACTCTTTTTGTCATGCATTTTTAGCAAAACTGCACTTAGAAGAATAAAGTGAGATTGTTCCAGACATTCTCTTATTACAACAAAAAAAAGGGACCAGACCCTAAGTAAGTGTCCTGAAGTCTTATTACAGCTAAGTGATATAGTACAGTCTAAAACCCATCCTTGTCAATAGGATGGCAACCAACAAGTTCTACTACTAACACTCTGCAGATACTAAAAATATCAGGGACAGGCACAGTGTTATTTATTTCAGTCAAAATACTTTAAATCAAACCCAGTAGAGATCTTGAAGTTCCAGTAAAACTGCCACATAATACAAAATTGTCTCTAACATTTGGCTTCCTTCATCCCCAAAAATTAGGTGAGATTTTATGAAGCTCATCACATGCTTGCTCAGTGGTTCTCCAAGGCTCTTAGCACCTCTCTGTAGAGCATTAAGACACTTCTGTGTGACTTTAGAAACAAAGACAGCTTTTAGACAGTTTTAAATGGTTTGTCTTAGCAAGTGCGATTAGATGTTGTGCTTCCATCATACTGCAGTTCTGTGTTTTCTGATTAGTAACTGAACAGGGCCCTCAGGCACAGATTTAATAATGTTCCAGGCATCGTAATGCATGAGGCCAAGTAATGACTTCCCACTAACAGCAAGAATTTCATCTCCAGTTTCTATGTTTCCAGATTGCTCCGCAGCACCACCTAGAAGCAAAGAGAGAAAAAGTCAGCGTTAGGAAAAAGAAAGTGAACCCACAAAAAATGTGCTTTCCACTGTGATGAACAACAAATAAACCATTTTTCCAACCGTAACAATTTCACTACAAATCACTTATGTTCAGCTCAGCTCTAGCAACCTACCCCATGCTGTACCTCACAGAAAAGGTTACTTTAACTATGATAAATTCTCATTCTTAGAAAAGCTGTCTGTTTTTGAAGAAAACAACATAAGCACATGAAATATGCTGGATGTCATCTCTGTAACTTTAAGAAAACCTGGCTGATAAAATAATCATGAAGCTTGTTTGTATCATGGATATATTTTCTCAAGTGGAATTTTGACAGGGTAATAAGCAGATAATGCAACAGATTGTAAAACCTGGGATGAGCAATCCAAACACAGGTAGCAAACTTAGGAAAAACACAGCAGACGCCAAAAGCTCCTAGACAGAGACACACCCTTCACTGCTGATGAAACTATGTTTTCTGTAATGATAATTAAACTAACATCAGCCATCACAGGGAGGAGAAAAGGACTGTATGTAAGGATGTAAATGAATGAGCTCAAAAATTAAACATGCCCTTTACCCTAAGAATCACTTTCTAAAGAGTGGAAAACAAACACATATACAAAAACAGATAAGCAATTCAGGAAACACCTGCTTGATTTTTTTCATTGATGGGAGAACAAATCACTGAAAAGTAATCCTGCAAAAATGCTTGTGCACACAGTTTCATTGAGAGTTTCTGCTTCCTTCAGAAAGTGCTTTATTTTTCGCTACACTGACATATGACTTATGAAAGTCACAGCATAGTTCTGGGATTGGTTTGCTTTCTATGTATAGTTCCTATAAGTTTAACTACATGATAACAAACAAAGCACCCAAGATCATCAGTTTCTGAAGACAAACACCACATGTTCTTAGCAAAAGCCAGTACTAATATATTTAAAATTTAAAAAAAAGACAAACATGGTAAAATTAATAATTTGGCACAATGCAGGGTGGTGCTTCAGAACTATACTGATTATCTGCACTGTGTGTTTCTTACAAAACAGAAATAGATAAGGCATGAATGTCTCAGGTCATTATCTAGATCACTGCTGCTGTAATCTAATGTCTAGGATAGTGGACAAGCCCAGGAATGAAATGCATCATATTTAGTAAAGCAGATTGCTCCACAAACATTTACTAGCAGATGTAATCCCTAGCCATTCCCAGAAGGGGTTTTTTCTTTTTCTTAAAAAACATGGCAATAAACGAGGGCCACAAGAAACACCTTCAAAAACTGTTGAATACAATAATTAAAATGTCTGTACAAAGCACAAAAGGAAAACTGGGATAACATCCACTGCATGCCTGTAGTACCTTTAAATATCCTTTTTACAAGCAAGGGCCTATCTCCAGCAATGGAAGCTTTTCCACCGTCCAGACTGAATCCCAAGCCAGCAGAGGTTTTCAATAATTCAACGCAGACTACATCATTCATATCCAGGTTTGGATCTGCGATAGAACACACACAGCATTTTTGTTATGTAGACAAAAGTAAACTGCAAGTTGTGTTTGGTTGGTTTTAGTTTTGCTGCAGTTACCAGGCAATTAAGCGTTCAGTTCATACTCAGCCTGGGACATGTGACGTTGCTTCTCAGAAGAAAGTGTATATTATGGTAGCCGTGAATGAGAGACAGCACAAAGTGCGCAGTGGCATTTTCATTTTACATGTTCAACAAAAACCTGCCAAGGCAACTTATTGTGGCAAAAATTGCAGCTAGCAAATCTAGCAAATACTCTAAACGTCAACAAAGTAACTGAAAAATTACAGAAGTAGCGAGTGGAGAGCATTTTTTTCTTTCATTTGTTCCCAATTGCTTATTCAATGAGCCATATCTTTTCAAATAACAGTAATGAATGAAATGTTACATTAAGAAAACATGTTCCATCCTCTTATGAAAAAATCTGTAATCACTCACTAGGGGGAAGAACTGTTTCTGGTCTCATATCTATGGATATAATCATCATTTACTGTGGTTTCACCCTGCCTCCTACATAGCAGATATTTTTGAAATGCAATATTGCTGTAGCTGACATAAAATATGACTTTGCTTAGGATGAAATAAATCTGCAGTTTTGGAAAACGGGACCCTCTTTGCCCCGTGTGAATGTAAAAATTATGCAGTCTGCACTACCACAAATCACTGCTACCGTTATCTCAGACAACTTTAAATGTTATCTAAAACATCTGGAGATGTGCTTTGCCTTAAAGGATGGAAATATGTTCTGAATAACCCAACACCATGTTGTTTATGAGATAACGTTGCCCCCTAGTGCCTGGAGCCAGCAGACAGTCTGCATTTCTCAGGGTGCAGAACACAGGGAGTCTAGAGTAGAGCGTGATTGTGAAGTAATTACATATATTATATCCATGGGAGCAATTCCAGAAAGACTGATCCATTCATTTACAAAGTGCTTTCTGGTTTTTTTTAAGCTGGGTTACAAAGTTGTAATCATAAAATTCTGTGTAAGCATAAAACGATGGAAACTGCTACATAAAAAAGACTCCTCCAAACAGTAATGATTACAGCCAATAGGCTAAAAATGGGGGAGTGGTAGATCCATGTCTTGCTTTTGGAGTGGTCTGAGCCGAACTGCCCTTGAGGGTAAGGGAAGCCACCTCCCAGGGACACTGCAGCAGTGCAGGACTGAACAGGTCATGCCCTGCTCTGAAGGAGCAGAATACAGACAGGTACTGAAGGGCTCTGGATCTTAAATCTACAGAAAAATTCCAAGATCTGTTTGTAACACCCCAAGTACTGCCTTAACACCAAAACGCTGTCTTGTTCCTGAACACGAATCTGCTATTCCACTGATACATTTCTGCTTAAACCATTTATCCCTAGTTTCCTATGGTATGGCTAACTTCAATACGGTTAACTTTCATTTACTGCAATATCAAAATAATTTTTTCTATGTTTTTAGCAGAACTGCAGGGCATGAGGTTTTCTTTGAGCCTTTTTATTTTTTAAATTATTTTTGTTTGTGTGCTTCCTTGTGTTTATCCTGGACTGGAAGAATACGTGGAATCACTTAAGTAGAAATTGGATTAGGCCCTCAATTAGTTCTTCTAAGTTTCTGCCTAGTTACGATAATTAAAAAAAAAACCAAAACCCAAACTGAATTTAGGCTCCAAAGAGAACAAATAAAATTTAAAGGTAATTTCATTTGCTCCCTTCAATCACATAAGGCACAGACGCTTTTAATCTAAAACACATGGACACTTTTCCCTTCAGTCTGCTCTGCAAGGGAATCCTTCCAACTGTTCTTGGACAAAGATCATACCTGTTCCTATTTCCATGGAAACATCCTTTCCAGACCCCACACATTTTCTGCCAGTAGCTGATGTCTCAAGTCTGGAGGAATTGTTTGCTTTGTCTTTTTCCTTCTGGATGACGATGACTGCATATTTGTACAGTCTTGCGTGATGAAGAGTATTCAGGACATCTCCATGGACTGAGCTTGCAAGAGATTTGCCATTGATTGACACAAGAAGATCTCCTCGATGAATAGTCCCTTCTTGAAATGCCACTCCCTTTGAAAATACTCTGTGGACCTACAAGAACGATTTTAACAAGTATGTTTTAACCTCATGACCCCCCATAGCATTCTACAGGCCAAAGTGTACATAGCCACCCTACCAAAGTTTGCAGTCAGTGCCCACTGCCTGGATATCAGGTACATAACATTTGCTCCAGCGAACACCCTTTAATATCAAGGACTAAGTGACTGGACAGAACTGGAGTTAGGAATGAGGGAATTCAGAGGAAAAAATGCTGTTATTGCATGATCATTTCTGAGACAAAAATAACCAAAACCAGCAAGGGAATATGTAATATCACAAATTACTTATGCCTTCACTAAATTCGTCAAAAGCATTCAATTAACATATTTCAAGGGACACACAGGTCAAATCCACACCCATGCTACAGCAACCACCAAGAACACTGTGGTGTGCAACACCCCCTACCCCCAGTTCCCATTGACTAGGACAAGCATCCTGTGTTGTTTTCAAACACACACTTCTAAGCATCTGTGCACAAAAAGGCTCTGACTTACTGCAGCTGCACAATTGTTCATCTCAATTTGGCTGATCAAACACCATGCAAACGGATGCAGAGGGACGATTTAATGGCATGAAATGCATTCTTCTAGAGAAAAAAACCCCTCTATTCAGAGTGGATTAAACTTTGAGTGAAACTCCAGCAAGTTTAGATGTGTGTCATTTACAGAAAGGAACTGACTAAAAGACTCAAGACTCGGTATTTAAGGATTTGCCTGCTAGGCACTGTAATTTTAGCAGCCAGAATATGGCTTCCCATGGAGAGAGTTCTAGGTCTTCCATGCAAAGGTTCAAGGTACCAAATCTGTGGTCACAATCCTGCATTTTCCTCTAGGAATTTATCCTGCTACCCTGACCAACAGTGAGGCATCAGAAGCCTTTTGGCTTCTGTTGCCTCTCATTGCAGGGCCATGCTAGAGGAGCATGCTTCACAAACACTGAACAAAGAGGATCTGTGAAGAGTAGGAGCTGCTGCTTCCTTGGTCTCACAGCTAAGAGAATTCAGGAAGAAGTCTTCATCAGTTACTCCACCTGAGAGACTTCAAGATCTTATTTTTTAGCTGGAGTCCCAGTCTCTCAGTGAGGAACTCTGTGGGGTCGTACAGTGTTCAGTCCTCCTCTTGCTCACAGCTACCACTGCAACTGTTTGGGCCAGAGATATAGAACAACTGTATGAAAGAAGTAGATTCCATTCTCTAGACTGTGACCATGTTGTAACTTAATGACAGCTTAATATAAAATACAATTACTTACACTGATCTTGTCTAGAAGCAAAAACCAGAAGATTCCTACAAGGGCTGCTGCAGGCCCCAAAACTGAGGACATGCCCTGCATCTAATCTCAGCACTTAATGGATCTCTCTCTTTCAGGGCAGAATTTGAATATGTATCTTGAGTAAAGAAACTGTCATGGGAGTTTTCAGAAAACATGGGAGTTTTCTTGCATTTTTCTGTCTCACTGACCTGTTTTTGAACAGTATCTAAGTCACTTGTTACACACCAACATCACTTAATGGGCCACAGTATCTCTGGTTTAGAATGCTGTATAAGACTTCAAAAAAAAACCCCACCAATCAAACAACTACCCTCCTTTTCGGGCCACCCTCAGGCCTTAATAGCACAAAACAAGTTTGTGACGTGAAATGCAAAATGTGTGCTGAGGTCTGAAAAAGTCAGTCTCAGGATTTAAAAAATCCTTCGAAAACTCTGCTGCACAGTGTTTACTGTCAAGGGTTGGGAATGAAAGTCTCCCCTAAAAGACTGCATGTTCTGCAACTGCATGAAATGCAGGATTTTATTTACATGCATAGATTTAGGTTGAGCCCATCACATTCAGTAACAAATTTTTAAAAACTGTAAACATAATTGGTATCCATCTCCAATAATAAAAATTACACTTCCCAGACACTGATTGCAGTGGCAGATGGTATGCTGCTGCCTCTGAGAGACAGTTTTATGACTGTGAATGACTCGCAGTGAGTCTTGATAAATGAGCATTTGATCTAATCACCAGCCTGCTTTAAAGTGAGCGTTGTAAAAAGATGACTTGCAGCCATCACTTACCGTGACTGATTTCTGTTCCAAATCTATTCCTCCAGCAACACTAAATCCCAGACCAGCTCCTTCTTCTTTATGCAAGACTACAAAGTATGTGTCTTCTTTGCTCTAGCAGAAAAATGGAGGTGCATGGGAAAAGAAAGAAGAAACACAAAACCAAAGATCAAGACCAAATTCCCACACAAATGACAAAATACCACTATCCACAAGTCATGGCAGGTGAAAAAAAGGAACTCAAGGTATTGAAACAGAGATATTAAATGTATTTCTCTCTACAGTTGGTGATTGCCCAGCCCTCTAATTTGTAAGGGTCTCTCTGCAGGGTTTCTCTGCCTTTTATAGAGCAAACAGCACCTGAATTTGCCACAAGAGAAAAGCAGTCCCATCCAGCAAGTCTGGCACTGTGTCAGAGAGACCACATTCTGTGGTGTGGGGGGAACCATAAGAAGGGATTTGGGAGCAAAAGGATAAGCATCAGACACAGTGAGCAGAAAGCACATTTCTCAGCTTTTCCCCAGGATCCCATCCAACATTAGTAATTTATAGAAACCGTCAACACTAAAATTAATGGCAAATCATTAGAAACCAACCTCTTAATCTATTTAGCACTAAATGCCACATTTAGACCACTAAACTCAACACATTAACTCAGCATTTGCCTTTTAATTTTGTTTCAAAAGGGACAGGGAACACAGATTACTAGGAAGTCAAATTCTTGCTCTAACTGCATGTTTTTTGCCAAGTAGTGTCTGTAGAAGACTTCCTGCAGTAGAGGTATCCTTGCAATACACAAAGCTAATGTCAGAAACTGATGCCACCCTGCCCCACATCACTGATCGATCAGCACTCAGGAAGAGAAGAGCAGTTAGGACTGAACATCTTTGTCCACAGTGTTTTGTAGATGCTAAGACCCTTCTCACCTATGCTCAAGTGAGAACAGCTTTATGTCAGGCTAGAAATACTAAGATCAGTTAAGTATCTAGGCTAGCCCCTTTCCAACTGCAGTGAGGGCAATGGAAACATACACATATCTTTGACTCTTAAGTACTACAGTGACCCTTCTTATTCTAGAGGTCAGGTTCTTTCCAACCCTTGATACCTCAATTTAATTTGCCTATACTTCAGGAAGGAAAAAAAAAGAAAGTCAGGGATTCAGATGTTAAAGGAGTTGTCCACGTTATCCACAGACCAGATGGCCTGGGCCAGTCAACCAGACAGTCTGGATGCTGGGTTCCCATTGCCAAGGTTGTGCATTCCCACCCTCCCCTGCACTCAAACTGCCCCTCGCCAGCACACATACAATTGGGCACAGAGACCTGGCTATGAATGCTCACTTCTTTACTTGGACACACAATGGGCAAACCAGGCCTTCAGTGATCACCTCTGCTTAGAATGGTAGCCAAAGATACCAGTCATAGAGACCTAAATAAAATGCCTGTTTCTTTTTAGTAGTAGCATTTCTTAAATATTAATAATAAATTCAGCACTATTTAGAGCAAAAGATGATGACAAACCCTTCCTGGGTAAGCTCTCAGTCCAAATCGGACACTCTATCTCATTTTTCAGAAACTGTATAACTATGAAGAACTGTTCTATTGTACATTCAAAATCCATAATTTGAATAGCATAAAATTTTCCAGCCTATGTGCCACATTAGGTTTAAATAAGGATAAGAAACTATGCAGACAAGGAGTGCGTTCCAAAAAGCATTCAGCTTTATAAATATTTGAGTTCTCAGGCTTTGAAAAGTGACATAAATAAAAAATCTCTCCAAGACCCCATGCAAAATAGTTTAAAGAACACCTAATTACCTTTGGCCAGTTGTACAATCCAATCCTAATTTTATCAGTAAACCTAGCAAACCCTCTTGGCTCACCAAGCTTTTGAGACTTGAATGTTTTAGCTATGCTGTCCCCTGGAAGGAGATAAAGCTGGACATTTTGGGGAGGTCCTTTTCCTCCAAGCCTGTTCGACATTTGAAACAGCAATCTTTGAGAATAAGGCTCAAGAAGGCTCTAGATGCAGCCCAACCAGCAGTTATGCAGACCAGATGGCAGTTTCCCTTCCAATGCTATCATTATTTTATCAACTTCTGATTTAAAAAGGATGTCGACGTACCCCACAAACAGAAACACTGAAAACAGGGAAGCAATGTTCTGGTAGTCATTTCACTTTGGAGGCTTTCTTTAAAAACCTAGATAATGAAGCAGGTTATCTTGATGCAATAGTCAGTTTCCACAAAAGAGAACAAGAAGGTCACAAGTGTCTCTTACAAACCCACTAGCAGCCACTTTTTGGTGTTGCAAGTCACCAATTCAGTATTAAACAAAATAAGTTCAATTTCTGTGACTGCAGCTTCTAACAAAAGGCTGGTACTTCCAAGTACAGAGAGGAGCAGAGCTTCCATTGCACAGTGGGGTAGCTGAGTTTGACCCAAATGACTGGTGGAAAGTTAAGTTCTGATGCGCAATTACTGACAAACCCAGATGGAGGCATACTTCTCCACTTAAAACAGGTCTATTTATTGTAACTCAAAACTGCTTTTGAACTTTCATATATAAAAAAACATTCAAAATTATTTAGGTTTATAGTAGGCATTCAAAAACCAGCATTAGTAAACCTAACATCAGCTGCAGTTGATAGTAGTAAGCTACCACAGCACTACTAGAGGAGCTTGGAAACTGTTTGGAAAAGATTTTATCTGCTATTAAGAAAACCCTTAAAAATTTGCCAATAACCTAGTTTTTATCTTCTCGTTTTTACCTTTACTTGTGCTTTGACTTCTTGGAGCACAGCAGCAACATCACATTTTGGTACTAGTGCTGACAAAACAGATTGCAGTTTTTGCTGGTCCAGGCTTGAGACAAGCAGCTGATCCAAGCTAAAATTAACATAAAAAGATAAAAGAGCTTTATATTTCTTGACTGTATAGAGATACATTTCTGGTATACAGTGTAGGTTGCATGAGGATAAATGATAAAGCAGAAATCTTGAAAACTGGTAAGGAACGGAAGAACTGGGAGAATGGGAAGGGGCAGAAAAGACAATTTAAGAAAAACTCTAAAAATCAGTCCCTGTTCTGTTCCCCTCATCCTTCCCCACAGGTTTCAGCAACAGACATTAACAAAAAGAGAGCTACATCTGATGACTGCCTCTGGCAGGACAATCACCTTGTTTGTCACCACAGGCTGTGCTGGCAGCTAGTGCTGCACAGCCTCCCCTCCACCACTGTAATGGGGCCAAAACCTGACCAACACCAGCTAGAGGGGATAATGAAAGGAGCCTATCTAAGCCAGGATAAAATGTTTCATCCTGTACTGGAGCACAGCTGCCAACAGACAGCAGCATGGCAGCTCTAAGACATCAAGAGCATAAATGACACCCTGAATTGTGAGGGGACAGAGGGCTGGGGCCATAGCTGAAATGTGCTTTGGGCCAGACCTCGGGCAAAGTGGAAGCTCTACCTTGGGAAGGGCTTGTGGGGATGAAAAGGAAACAGTGATAGCAAACTGACACCAACCTGATAGACCAGCTGTTTTCCCCATCCAGAGAGCTGCCATGGGCAACATCATCATCCGAGGCAGAACCTGGCGTCCCCGACCCACTGTCCCGAGGGCTGCAGGAACCCATTCCCGACCCAGCCACCTCTGCAGGGCTGCAGCGGGCTGGCGGAGCTGCCCCATTCTGGCCAGGCATGCCAAGGGCTCTGCGGGGTGTGATTTCCAGCTCCGTCTTGAAGCAGGCAGGCTGTGCTGGACCCGAGAAGCCCTCTCCGCACAGCTTGTCCAGGTCGGGCATACTGAGGGCTCTCAGCTCCCGCAGCCTGGAGCGGGACAGCAGCGGCCGGCCCAGGCCCCGGCTGCGGCGCACCTGCGAGGCCGAGGCGGGGAAGGCAGCCACGTCTGGCCCAGTGCTGCCCTCTTCACTCCTCTGGGGCTTTCTGTCCCCTTTGCCACCCTCAGCCACACGCACAGGCTCTGTGCTGTGGGGAGACTTGGCCGTGACACTGACCGGGCTGGGGCTGCCGCCATAGGAACTCAAGCTGCGTCGCAGTGCCCACGGAGTCTCAGCGGTGCTGGATGGGGCGGCCAACCCACCACACGACCTCCTGGCAAGGGGTAACCTTGTAGACGAGCATATATCGATGGCCTTCACGATGGGCCGGTCAAAATTTGCCAGGTTTTCAAAGGATTTGATCCTCTGTTTGACAGAGAAGGATGAAATAGGATCATGTGGCCAGTTCAGCTCATAGTAATAGTAATTCCTCCTGAAGTTCCTCAGCTTATCGGCAGTGGGGTAGCTGATGTCACTCACTGAGGGGGATGTGTCATGGACCTTCTGGGCACTTTTGGAGGTGTACACCTGCTCCTTTCCACTCTGGCTGTTCGGTAGATTCAAGTGAACTACCTTTAACATCCCCTGGGGGTACTTGTCCTCTGCCGCGTGGCCCTGGGGGCCTTGCACAGGATGAACCTCTGTAACATGGCAGTCCTCCTTCAAGTGACCTGATAATTGGGCTGGCATGGAGTAGGTCCTCGTCACAGGTTTAGACAAGCCACAGAGATGTCTGTCTCCAGCAGCATCTGCTTTTGAGAAATACTGCATGGTCCCCATCTCCTCAGTGAGCCGAGGTACTTCTGCATTCACCTCTTCTGTTTTCTCTAGCAATGGCAGCTGCAAAAATGATGCTGGTGAGGAAGAGGCAGATGAGGAGGAAGAAGGGGATGATGATGAGGAAAGCTTCACCTCAATGAAAGTGCGCTGGATCTCCTGCCCTTCCATTTGGTCCTGCTGAACTGAGGGGGACCTCAATGAAGAAGAACAGCCCCCAGCAGATGGTCCTACATTTTGCAGATCTAATTGCCTAAGGTCATCTGCACTATAAATGATCTTGATTGGGTTCAGACCTGTTTCAGGATTATCAGTCCTCCCTTTCACATATTCAACTTTTGGTATCCCCTGAGGAGGTGAAGTGACTTTGGACTGATTGTCTCTGGCTCTGAAATCATCTGCCTTAGCACTCTTACCCTGACATGCCACAGTGGAAGCATCCTTTTCTTTTGGCTTTCCCCATGTTAGCTCCCCACAGCCACACTTCATTTCACCACTTGCTGCTGGGTTGCCAGTGCCACTCAGGAGAGGCAAAAGTGAATCTTCAGAAATGACCAGAGACGGTTTATTTTCTAGCTCTGATTTCAGAGTCCTTGAGGCTGCTGAAATGCTCCTGCCAGGATCTGGATTTGTAGGTGAATTACGGGATGATGGTGTTTTCTTTCCCAGGAGTTTGGGAGACAGCTGTGGCGAAATAGAAGCCCTTTTCTGATCAGCCCCATTCACTTTGGTAGCATTAATGCCAGAAGAATCTGAATTTGTCTTTGTTTTGCTTTTGATGGTGAACCCTTTTAGCTTTGGTCCTGTTTTGGCCTTCTGATTATTTAAAAGGGTGTCCATTATACTTTTTTGTGCCATTCCCTTAGACTCCTGACAGGATTTTTTCTGTGAAGATGGGCTGTGCGGTACTGCAGCTCCTTTGCAGTGATTTGTGCCTGAGCTTTGGACTTTCCCATTTGAAGTCCTTCCTGAAGTCACAGAGTTAATTTTCTCAATTTTCCCTGGCAAGTCGTGAGTTGCATTAGCCTTTGGATCTTTAGATCTAGTGGCAAAGGGTGACCTGAGTGATATTCCTCTTGTTGACGATGCATTTATATGACTGCTGTCTGTTTTAGACAAGTTGGACAAACTGCTGGTTTCTTTCTTCACCAGGCAATAGCTAACAGCATGATTACAGTCATCATCCACTGCCTCCTTTTCAGATTTAGATCTCTGCTCATTATGGCATCCCTCTTTCTCAAGCAAGCTGTTCTCCAAGACACTGACATTTCTAGCAGAACAAAAGCTTATCTTTTTGCAGTGCAGAGACCCTTCCTCTTCAGTGGATTCACAGCATTTCGTATGTCCATTACTCTTCCCCAAATCCATCTGTTCTTCTGTACGTAAGGCACCATTGTTACAGAAAGAGTAAACTTCAGGGATATTGGCTGAATTCTTTAGGATGTCTTTTTCTGGGAGGAAAACTGAGGAAGGAGAACACGAGGATGCAGAGGACACACCTGAACACTGTGAGGGGCATGAAGTGGGACCATTATGATCTTCCAAACCTAGTTTGTTGATGCTGGTCTCCAGTGATCCACACATTGCACAGCCCTCAGTCTGTAAACCTTTGCTGCTGTAAGGGTGCACTGGGGACAGTGAGGATGAGCTTGTTCCAGGCGTGAGATGCTGCTCCTGCGTAGACATTTGCGGCTCATCATTCGTGCAGCAAATCTCAATTTGTTCCTCATCTGACTCCACTACAGTGCAGGCTGTGGCGACACTTGCAGCAGCACACTGCCCAAGCAACACCTCACTAGCACAATCGAAGGTTTCTGTGACAGACTCTGCATCCGAGTGAGAATCCTCCGCAGCCGCATACATAGACTTTGGAAACGGGTCACTCCTCTTACCTTCCAGAGAGTTTGCTGCAGGCAACTCGTCCTCATTCAAACTGCTAAAATTCCTAGAATAGTTGTTCAAAGAGTTTTTATTCACAGTAAAAAGTTTGCCCGTGTTAATGGAGTCCAACACAGACAGCCCCAAAACCCCTTGTGCACTCGCTCCGCAATTCACAGTTTTTTCCAGCGGCTCCTCCTTGGCTGGTCGTGGCTCGGACCCGGGGCAGCCTTCGTCGGTGCCGCAGCAGCACATCGTGGTGTACTCATCTCGGAGGGGGCTTTCTGCGCGCGACGGGGTGCGCGAGGCCCTGCTCTCGGGGGCGCCCATCTGGCTGAGCAAGTCGTCGATGTCGGTGACGGGGATGGCAGCGCAGTCCTCCTCGCGGCTGCCTTTCGCGGCACCTCTGTGCACGTCTTTGCTCGCGGCATCAGGCGGCAGTGTTGCTCTCTCTGCCGTGCAGCCGCCGCCAGCGTTTTGCAAACCTGCTCGTTCTTGCTTCCCAGCACTCGGCTCTTCCTCACTTGCAATGATGCTGTTGACATTGGCCTGATTTTGACTGTCTACCCCTGGAGATAGGATGAGGTTTGTAAATCTGCTGACAGCTGTATCATAATAAAAATAAAAAAGAATTAAA
>VYXB01002517.1:325976-344870 GCA_013397135.1 Pachyramphus minor
CACCAGGTTTTGTTACAAAAACAGACACCCACGTAGTCAGGCTACATGTTTTCCTTTTGCTCTGCAATCCTCCTCTTCTGTAATGATGTTTACAACAACTCAAATTAATCATAACCCTGTCTATTTGAGAAGCACACAGAAGGGAGCAATCCACTTATCCAAGGTGAGTAGTGATGATCTGTTTAATTCTCATCTTCGAAACTGCAACAGTCAAGCAGCCAACCACCAAAGTGTCAGCGTGCAGTAAGTCACACTGAGCAGCACTGCTTCTCATCACTTGTTTGATCAAAGAAGTCTCCAATAGAGACTCCAGAGAATACAAAAAGCCCTGACATAGCAAAGGTGAACAGATAACACAGTGATGATCTGTGCAGAAAGAACTTGACTCTGACCTTCTCGGCACTTCTGCAGGTGTTTAATGTGACATGCACGGGTGATGTTACACATACAGCAAGCACATGGGCTTTACAGCATTCTGGGCACATTTCCTTGCTTCGAGTACATGTTTAACCCATTCTGGGCTACACACTAAGCTCCCTGTCACTGCTGCACTTTGACACATTCCTGCTCACCCATTTCTCCTATCTTCAATTTTCAGCACTTCAGGCTAAGCACTGGATTCCACATCTCTACATTGCTTCTGAGACACACATCCCCATTCCTGCTGCCTTCCAGAGCCAGCTACTAGGACACAATGCCCAGAAAGTGCACAGAGAAGGAGAGGTTATTCACAGTGTTAGTATCCTTTCCTGCTCATTCAAATGCACCTGCACATCTCTGTACTTCTTGCACAAACCTGCAGGATTATCCACATCACTGTACTTAAGAAGAAGTACTAATTCTTCCTGGAGCCAACAAAGTGAAAAGACACCTCAGCAGAGCCATTTGAAGCAGCTGTGTTAGGATTTCAAGTACTGCCCTGCTTCAGCATGCTGGATCACACACCGAAGAGACCCTTTTCTGCCAGTAGGGTATGGCAAGGGGAAGCATAAAACAGAAGAGATGCCTGATAAAGGAGTGCCAGTGTGTCCTTACCCCAATACTATTGGTTTGAAAAAGCCATAGCAATCTAAAAAAACAAGAACAAGACTCTACCAACCCTAGAATTCCTTAAAAAATGACTGGAAGTCATGCATCTGGAAGCACTTTAGGTTCCCAGGTATTAATAGGTACACAAAGAAGATCATAAGCTAGAAAAAAAGCAAAATATTATATTCTTCCTGAATTTGAAAAGTATGCTTTTCTTTTTCAAACACTCATTTCCACACCACATAATTTGTACAGTCTGTGGGGATTCATATATTGCTGTAGCAGCATAAATCAGCCCTGAGCAGAAAGTAAGGAGGTATCAAATATTTCAATTCACACTAGAATCCTTTTTATAAAGAAACATGCAAATAAACATTTTTATAAGAATTCAGTTTTCTTGGGTTTTCTGTCTCATCTTCCTGCACTTTAGAGAATTCTGACACATGAAAGGGAAAGGAAGAAAGAAAGAAATAAAGAAAGAAAAGAGGCTTTTAGTATCTTATTACTGATTCATTAAAATGTTACTTAAACTTCAGATTTAAGAGAGAGACACAGATTTGATTATAAAGGGTCAATATATTTAATGAACAGGCACAGCAATAAAACAGGTTGTCAGGACAAGGGTCACTGCTGTTTTAGTTCCCAGTCTGCAAGAAACAACTCAGACCTCTGCACATGTTGGCAGGAGGGATATAATCTATGTGAGAGCTCTGAATTCTTTGCACGGGCATAAGTTTGCTTCCCTCATTGCTGTGCTAGGGAGGCCCCCTGAAGCCCAGTTTGGTGATGAAATGCTTTGCCTGGCTCACCAGTGCAGACACAATGTCCCCTGTCTTTTTCTCTGAATCCACGTGGGAAGCTGTGGTAGCAGAAGGTCAGATCCAGCTGATCCAAGGGCATTTTCATCACTGGTACCCAGAACAAATGGTACAAAAACTACTTTCTTACCTGATGATGCTTTCTGGATCTCCAGGGTTACGGATGTGGGAAGACACTGCATAAGCAAGCAGATTTCCTCGTACGTCATCTTACTGACGGGGATACTGTTGATGGTGGTAATCTCATCTCCTACAGCCATCTTGCCCATTGATCCCTGACACAATGAGAGATTCAAGGAAAGTGTAAATACACACCAGAAGCCAGAAGCCCTGCCACAGGGGCAAAGATTTCAGGGAAGCAATTAATAGCCTGTGAGTAACATCCCCTATTTCACATCACTGCAGAGCACAGGTACCACTGCTGTCAGATTGCCAACACATAAATAAAGAGCAGACTGTGCTTCTGCCAGAAGGAGAATTAAAGATCAATCTAAAACAGGAAGGTCAAAAGAGCTGCTGGTTTCTCTGAGAGATCAGTATCAGGATAGAGGATATAGCCCTCTTCAGTTAAATTAATTGGGATAAATCAGCCCTGGCTTCTTCAGGACTGGAACACTGTGTATCATTTTTGAATGTCATGTATGAACTATATTCCTGGTGGGACTCTCCTAAACAACTAAACTGGACAAGGACTGAAGTCTTGAGGAAAAAGTCTGAATATGTTTCTAAACACTGCACAGTACCTCAGAGAAAAAGGCACGAACGAAACCCAAATCCCCAGATCTCACAGCCCCATTCTAACTATGGCATATCCCCTCTTACTCTAGTGGCCACTAACAAGACTAAAAATGCTACATCCATGTTTGTACACCAGTTTTCTCCTTTCTCTTTCTCCACTTCTGCACCTAGGTCAGCAAGTCTACACTCAGCATGAAGAAAATATCCATATGGGCATGTATGAGAGGCAAAAGAGCAATGTGTTACTAGTACTATTATGGCTCTTGGCAAACCTGGCCAGCACCTATGGTCTCATAGTTCCAGACCTGTGTAATACAGGATAACATGCATGCAGGACAAGAGAGCATAATAAGCACTTTTACCACTGGATATACTTATTTTGTCTTTGCCCCAGGTAAAACAAATACAAGAACTGCATTCCCTCAAAACTGCTGCTGTAAACAGGGATGATTCCACCCCAACAGATCTGCATCCCGCCTTTCTTAGTTTTCAATCAACCTAGATGCACTTCTGAATCAGAAACATTTCCAAAGCACCAGCTTTGGAACAATATGGGGTGAGACATTTTGCCCAGCAAAGACAAAAACCTCACTTGCACTTACTCTCAAAAGATCACTTGCTTAAAAATAATAATAATCATCATTATAATCATCATTATCATCTCTGCAATGGGAAAGCAAATCACAACAAGGCAACTCAAATTTAAAAATTACCATTTCTGCTGCTCCACCTGGCCGCATCCCTGTGACAACAACCTTTAAAGGCATGGCTTGGATTTCCAAATCCAGACCAAACGACTCGTGCTCATTGCGAACCAGAGTGACAACTTCAACCTGGCCTTGCTCGGCCCCTTCGGGTGCTTCACACTTCTTGCTGTGAGGCAGCATCCTCGCAACAGGCTTGTTGTATGAGCTATGCTCCTCTGTCCTGTGTCTCTGAAGGCTTCGGCATTCTGTGCTCATCATGCTTTTCACTCTTGTGACTGCTCTGTGCTCAAGTTTTGGTGACCTCTTAGATTCAAGTTGTGCTTCTCGGAGCTCCCTCAAACTCAGGCTGCCAAGACGAACTTCAGGCACACTCGAGTAATCGAATGCTATGATGGGGAAGAAAGGAGATTCAATTTGCTCCAGCGTGCTGTCTGCAGACTCCACTGAGTTGCTGAAGGCAGAGGAAGATGTCTCCATGCCACTGTATCTAGATGACTCACTGTCTTGGCTCTCTTCATCGATTTCTACAGACGAGGTTGTAATGACAATGCCAGCATCCTCCTGGCTCTTGGCCCTCTGGCTTCTGTGCAAGTGGGAACTTTCATCATCATCGCTCCCATCCCCATCATAGAAAACAACCCTCCTTTGTCGGTGAAAGGGGCTGCGGGCAGATTTGGGACTGTCACTGAGGATGCCGGGTCGGACAGACTCCACGTGCTTATTGTGATGGCCAGACAGTCTTCCACTAGCTGGAGGAGCCAGACCGTTTGCTTTTGCCACTCCCCCATCTCTAGCAGCTAGGGAAAAGAGAAGTTATACTTTAATTGTACTTATGGATGATTCTTAATACCATGCCTCTGACCTCAGCAGAATACATGTGGCTCTGTTTTCAGAGGAGGCTTAACTTCTCTTCACAAAGCGAAAAGCAGGTTTTTCATGTCCTCCTGCTAACTACAGGAGGGGTTGTAGATAGCACTACCATTTACAGGTAACTCCTGAAATCAGTTCATGGCACATTTGGTTCTATTTTCAGTTTATTTCTTACGACTATGACTCAAACAAGAAAGGGATGCAAATTCAAATGTGTATTTTAGTTTAAACAAGAGATTTGCTTTCATATTTTGCTTAGATCTAAGCTCAGGACAGCCTGCACTAACTTACAGAAAATGAAAATTGCTCTTCTGAACAAACACTGAAGCACAAAACAATCAGTTTCAAACTAAGGAGTAACAAACCCAAGAACCCTTTCCACATATTTTGTAGAAAGAATTGCATCTTATTTTGTAGAAAGTTATTTTGTTTTGCTTTGTTTGGTGTCTACGAAGGAATGTAAAAATGCTTTTAAACATTAAATATTGTCCACAGGAAAATAAGCTCTAGACAAAGAAATTACTTGAGAACCACATTAAAGAGAGAACAAATGCAATATCCTTTGAATCTTAGATAGGTGAACGTCAGTAAGGACACATAAGAATCTTTAAGTCAATTACTATGGGGAGAAAGATACACATGCAAAATATCTGATGTCAAATTGCACATTTGTTTTTACACTACTATATGGCATTTCAAAATTGTGTTTTTGAGAGAGCTATGAACACTTTAATTTAAACATAATAAATCAGATGATCATCAGCCACTTGAAAAAAATACCAACTTCGCAGTGCTGTCCATCTAGTTTCAGCCAAACCAATAAAATAAAGTCATTTTCACACAATTAGAGCAGCAATTTGAACAAAATGCCATGGAAACGGGCACTTTTGTGTATTGTTGTAAAGCCCTTAAATTTCCCAGAATTTCATGTGATCAGCACTGGCTTGCACCACACTGCCCAGCAGTTCATACCAGCACAGGGATCACATTCCTCTCCTGTAAAACACCCAGTGCTCAGTGATTCTCCCCTCATTAGCCAAATGATCAAACACGTTTCCAGCGCTTACTTAGGTTGCCATCATCCAACAAACTGTTTCTGTTCTTGTGACGGAGCTGCTCTTCATCGCAGGGGCCCATTACTGCATCAGAAAACGGGAGATGGCTCGTACTGTCATGCGAGAAGTACTGGGAGAGCTCTGCCTCGGAGCTGACAGATCCCTGCTGGAAAGAAGGGAGCTTGGTGACCAGCCATCATTGATGTCTAAAGCCCCTGACTGCACGTGAGCACCACAAACTCCACTCTCATTGCTGTGTCACTAAAGGAAGTTCAAAGTCAATTTTTAAAATAGAGGACTTGTCTGTAGATTGAGAGCCAAACTGTCAAAGTTGGATGGTGGAAATGCTGCATATCATTTTAGACAGTATAATAAGTAAAAAAGGATTCCAACTCCCACCAACTTTGCAGGTGTGGTTCAGTGCAGAAACAAGGGACGAAACCATTCACTTCTGTAGTTCCCTTTAAGCACCTTCTACACTGAGAGAAGGGAAGGGTTTGTACTTCTGGACACACTGTTTGTGGCTTCCTCGGCTTTCCCAGGAAAAACAGACTTTTCCACTGCAATGGCTAAGTACTCAGCCTTCTGCCCACAGGCTCAGATCTCTCCTGCTAACTTCACCTTTGTGTCCTACAGAGCAGTGGGGCCTTTAGGGTTGCAGGAGGTGGGAGCCCACAGCCTTATCTGCCATGCTCTGCACATCACCCCAAAGGCTACAGTCACAAAGACAAACAGGAGCTTGCTGCTGTCCCAGTTTGCATGTGTGATGCAAGAGACAAACACTCTTATGTGACAGGGAAGGAGCATACAGGTTTGAGTTTTAACTCCTCGATCAAGTAAGAGCTTCAGTAAAAGCTGAATTTGAGGCAGACACTGTTTTTATTGCACCTAATCCTTTTACCCGGCTTGCTGGCTCCAGGAAGCGTTTCATAGTCCAGCTGAGGGGAGATGAAGTCTCTCCTTGCTTGGCCTTCACACTAGGAGACGGACTCTTTTGTACAGCTCCTGTTAAATACAGATTAGTTAGATGCCAAAAATTAAAGTTGTGGTCCATATATCCAAAAAACTTCTCATTCACCTTCTGAGCTGGTGGCTGTGTTTAATCCCACTTACTTATTATGTGAATCGCTTTCCTAAGGTGAGATTTATTAAACCTTTCATATGGTCTTCCTCAGACCAGATGGAATTTTATCACAGAGACCTGTTGCACCAGGCAGACCCAGCACAGTGCTATGAAGAAAGAGATGAGTGGGAGATGGTCTTCCTCACCTGCTGAAGCATCTGCTGACTAGGGGCAATCTCAAAAGACAAATTAGCAGCCACTGCCAAGGTCAACTTCAAAATAGGTCTTAGCTGACACACATATAAAGGGGATAATTACAAATCTAAACATCTAAACATCACCTTACTGGCTACTCTGCCATTGCCAACGGTTTGCTTTGATCTGTCAGATTTCAGCAAGTGCTAAGTCTGGAGTTCAAACACATCACAGAGATGCCAAAGCACAGATATGGACATGACTTTAAAGATTAAAATGGAGTTAAAACACATAGTCCAGTATGCAAAACCTGGACTTTTTCAAATGGTCACAACAATACTTTGGGTGGTTTTTTTTGCCATTGACCTGGGCAGGTGTACATAGAAGGAGTAGATTCCTTCTGTCCCTTCCCTACTGGGTTGCTGTGCTTCCCATTCACTTTGAAAAAAGGACAGAGCAACCAGCTCTTGATAACCCTACTTTCAGATCCTGGCAGCCTAGTGAAACAAAGAACGACAGAGTCAATCCATCTAAACTGGATGTTTGTGCTAAAATTTCTGCAGTGGACAGAACGATGACACTCCCTACACTGTTCTGCTGCTCCGAAGACTCTCAAAATATTGATGCTGGGGAACTTCAGAGCAGGCCCTTAAACGCTGCCGCATCTGGAAAAGGACACACACTAGAAGAGAACATGTTGCTACCTGTGACGTGAGAGGAGCTGGCGTCCTTGCTCTCTCGGTGGGTAGTACGCGCAATTGCTTCATCCATCTCCTGCTCTGAAACCTGAAGATAAGTGGAAGATAAAGCTCAAACTGGGTATGTGAAATGATGAAAGTCTTACCACTTAGTACAAGTACATGATTCATTTGATATATGCCACCACTTTCAAAGATGCAATGAAGAAGCCTGAGTTGAGAGCTCCTAAGCCCTCATCCCCTGACTCAGACTCCCTCCATGCCACTTTCCTCCAGAAACCAGGAGGCAGAAGCCTGCCATCTACATGAAGACTGCATCTAAGTGCCACACTATACAAACAAATAAAACAGCACCAGACTTAAAGAAATCAAATGAAGTCATTACAGCACAATTTTAACTCAATTAAGTGCTGTACATTGATTTATTGAGAAAATATTACTTTAAAATAGAAAAAGACTGCTTTGCACAAGCATACATCAGAAACTTAAGCTATTCTACATTTAACCTACAGGAAGAATACCAGACTTCCTATAATACTAGCTGTCTTTTTAATTTTCATTTCTGCTTGCTTTTTAAAAAAACCCTAAATCAGTAATTGGTAAATAATGTTTCTCTGGTTTAAGAATAAATACTGGTTTACCATATTTGCTAATCTAGACCTTAATTACTGCCATACACTTGATTCGTATTACTGGAAAACATATAATTTTATAACAGGAACAACTAGTCTGCAGGAATATATATTTAAGAACAGAAAGCAAATTAATTCTGTCAAAAATAATTTCTATGCACACTGTTTTACATGAATTAAAATTCAGCATAAATAGAGACTAGAAACTTGAATCTTCCTGAACCATGAAGATTTGAAAGATTCTGAAGCAAACTCAGCAGTTTAAACATAGTGTAAATGCCATATTCACTCAGAATAACAAGAAGAAAGTAAGTTTTGTGGTATTTCTCTTGGAAGTACATGAAAACACTGCAGTGAACATATTCAGCAACAAAACGTACTGTGGACCTTTTGTGTTATAAAATAAGACATTAAGTATAAAAATGTCCGAAACAACATGAACATTTGTAAAAACACATCTCTGTTTCCAACCCGTGGTATGACCTTATAGCAACCCAAAAGCCCCTGGGCTCCTGGGGCACAAGAAGTTCCTACAGGACATGGACCAAGCCCTGAGACTATGATCCAGGGCCTTGACAGAAACCTTTTGGTACAACATGTCCCAAGAGTAAAATCAGGTCCTGGGCACACTGCAATATTTGTTTAAAGTTAACCAAAAATCCATTCTTCTGCAAGCTCTGCCAGTTATAATTTTCAGCATCCTGTATCTCAGGCAGTTCAAACTGGAAAGGAACAAGCTAATTTCTAACTCAAATCTGTGGGCTGGGGTATTATTGAGAGCTATTAAAATAAAATAAAATTTAATAAAATACTCAACATATCTATAGATCCCCCAGTGCCTTCAGAAAATGGGTGACAGTAACACAAAAATAAATATGGGTCCCCATATGGACATTTCTCCAGAGATCCAGCTATGAGGGATTATGGATTCAATACCGCCTGGAGGAAAAAATGCTCTGGGGTCTCTCCAGCTTAACTTTTCATAGCATTTCTTGGCAAAGGATTTGTTGTCATCTTAAATATCACTTATGGAAAACTGTAATAGGAGCCATTTAATAGTTTCCCTCTGTTACTGAGTAATAGCAGGCAATTAGCCTAACTCAGTTCATTCTTTCAGCAGATACAAGGTTAGGTCCCTCATCAGCTTTCAAGACCCCACCACAGCAAGATGAAGGATGGAGGAGAAAGGGCAGGTTCTAATCCATGGACTTTTTATTTCATGCTACTTAGAGGCTCTCCACAAAGTCTATATGCCTGAATAATGCAACGACATTGAATCATCATGTTTGGCTTAGCACAGCACATGGACTCACTAGAAATACTGTTATCGTGGGCTATAAGCCCAATTCTTACCCTCTCCACACTTACCTTTCACTAGCAGAACCACAGCCTCTTTCTTTCGAGCAGCACAAGGCCTTGCAGCAATGATAATAAACTCTGGGCAATAAAACCCTATTTATTGATTGTTCATATACATGATTTAGCAGAAAACACACAATTAATTATAAAACAAGAAACCTGAGTTCTCCTGGATGCTGCTTTATTAAGGCTTCCATTTGCACTTATGAGTTCAAAAGTCAAAGCTCTCTGGACCCACTAATGCAAATATTTTTACAGCTTCATTCCTGTTTAAACAGGAAGGTTTCATACACTCCTGAAATTCTTTGAAATATTGAAATAAAAGAAGCTGTTATTCCCTACAGCTTGGCTAAAAGGCTTTCATCTTCTATCATCAATTTTTAAAAAATGCTTGAAAACACTTACTTTGTAAACACAGTCTTATTTCCAAATTGACCTTGCATGGATTTCACAGTAGCAGTACCCTCCAAATTCTCACGTTTAATTCCTGAAGGAAAGCTTTGATCTTT
This sequence comes from Pachyramphus minor, assembly GCA_013397135.1. Classification (NCBI taxonomy): domain Eukaryota; kingdom Metazoa; phylum Chordata; class Aves; order Passeriformes; family Tyrannidae; genus Pachyramphus; species Pachyramphus minor. Next base: position 335,650 of record VYXB01002517.1, read on the forward strand.
GGACAGATTTTACTTTATTATAGTTCATCAGTTCAATTGATGATATTCAATGTTCAATGTTGATATTTGTATTCCTGGCCCTAAATGATATTCTACTCAAAGACAAACTAACTGCAAACTGACTTTTAGGAGGAAGAGATCTTGTCCCATATTTGCATTGCTACTTGATCCAAGTACCAAGAAAGATGGGAACACTTCACTCAAGCAGTTCCAGGAAAATTGCATTCGATCAGTGGGTGACTAAGTAAAAATCAGCAGGAACAGTCCAGCATTGCTGCAACGTACAAAACTCGGAAGCATCATTAAAATCCTGACATCTTGCACAACACACGTCTTAGAGAGAAAAATCCAATATTCTTCATTTGCTGCTTTCCCCACAGCGGGACTCAAATTACTGCCTCAAATGAAAGCAACCCAGATACACTAACTCCTTTTCTCCTCACCTTTGGGTTAGGATGACGACTAATGATCAGGCTGACCGGACCTGGTCCACATTCACTCAGGATCGCGTAGGCTTCGCTTAACGCCGCGTGACGCAGACTCACAGAATCTGCCTCTAGGATCTGGTCACCCCGACTGCAGAGAGACACAGAGCCAGTTAATCACAACCACCTTTGATGCAAAAACTTGTATTTTCAACCGATGGCCAAGCTTTCTCAAAGATACAAGTGTCTGGAAAAGATGTGACTTGCAAAAAAGCCAGTTTTGCTCTTCCTCCCAGTGATATGAATGCTTTAAATCCTGTTAGCTTCATGAGGGAGGCTCCCTTCTGCACTTACCATCAGTGCTAAAAACTCCTATTAAATCAAAACTGAGAAAACTGGCTGCATTTGGACCAGGGTGAAACTTCAGTTCCACTTCTGTATTCAGATACTTGTTGAACATAGAAGAGGAAAATAAGATCCAGATGGGCTGTTCCTTTGCATCATACTGAATTACTTCACACAAAACCTGGTAAGAAATTCATGATTTAGTTATGAGTTTATTAAATGACTCCAGGAAAAATTGAGCTTGATAAGCCTGTATTTGCTAAAAATTAACATATAGAACCCATCGAAAAGAAAGAGAAAAAAAAAAAGCACAAAAATCTCCTGAAGGAAAGCACACCATGTGATTTTTCAAAGGGCAAGCAGTGATAGGACAAGGGGGAATGGCTTTAAACTGAAAGAGGGCAGGGTTAGATGAGACATTAGGAAGAAATTCTTTACTGTGAGGGTGATGAGGCATTGGAACAGGTTATCCAGAGAAGCTGTGGATGCCCCATCCCTGAAAGTGTCAGCTTGGATGGAACTTTGAGCAACCTGGTCTAGTGGAAGATTCCCCGCCCATGGCAGGTGTTTTGAAATGAGATGATCTTTAAGATCACTTACAACCTAAACCACTTCATGATTCTATGTGTTTAGTTTTGTTTTCCCAGTTTCTTAACTTTTCCTTATAGTGCTCAGACATCTGGAGCTATTCAAAAGAAAATATCATCAACTAGGGATATCATTAAAGCAATCTCTACAACTGCTAAAGCATTTGCTTTTAACAGACACTCTCAAATAATCTACCACTGCTGTTTTATGATGAGTTACTTGTGACAATGAAATTGTGTTTGCACTGTGAATACACACACTGAAGGCAAAATGGCAACTGCACATGGCAGCCTTTGGTAACCTGCACTTCTAGTACAGGTTCAGTTGTGCAATCACACTGCTGCTCTGCCCATCCTTTAGACTTACACAGCTATTAAATCACACAAATGGAGTCACTTACACAGCCACATGACTGAGAGGGGGAGCTCAGATAAAGAAGACCTGGATTCAAACCTCTCCTGGCATTGCAAAGCCAGTATTTGATTAACAAAGTTTTCCAAAAATCAAAACCATCCTGTAAGTTTTGGCTTATGGAGCCATAAATTGCTGATGGGACAACAGAAGCAATGTCTCAGAGAAGCAAGCCAGAAATCTGGGAAGCACGCCTGGATATAATCAATCACGTAAACCTAATAAACAATACAGCTGTTACATACAGACGTAACCAGCACTGCAATCTTTTCCAAAGGGGCTTATAAGTAAGCAAGTTACCACTAAACACTGTCTCCTATCAACATTTCTATACAGTAGGAACTTTCAAGGGTTTTGGCAGCATAAAATTATGCTGCCATAGAATTATCTGCTCCCAGTACCCACCAGCGTTTATTCCGGAATGCAGAAAGGTGGAAGATTTCCTCCAATGGTTTTCAAAAATAAAGCCTTCAGGAGAGGAAGAGCAAATAAGGCCCCACCACTTAATCTAATGTAAAGCATACGGGAACCCTAGGAATGATTGCTTCTCTCGTATGGTTCCTTAAAGACATCCAAACTCCAGGACAGAGTAAATGAATGGGGCAGGTCAGCCTGCAGCAATCGTGCCAGACTGACAAAAAGGGCAGAAAAGTGCTGCTGCAGCCAAGGGCACAGGCAGCTGCAAGAACATCTCTCCCAGCAATTTTTTAGAGAGTTTCAGGTGACTGAGCTTTCAGCAAAGCTCTGCAAATTTCCTCCCAGTCTGGGGTCTCCGGCTGCAACTCTCAGAAAAAGACATGAGGCTGCACTTCTTGCTGCTCCCCTTTCTCAAAGGGTGCTATTAGGCTCAGCTTTCTGTATAGAGAATTTAAAAAAAAAAAAAAAGAAACCCAAACCTTAATGATCAAGCTGTTCCCAGTATAAAGAATAATGTTTTCTAGGTATTTAATATCACTTTGGAATGCCTTTACTCAAATGTTTTCTTTTTGTTGAACTCTTAAGTATAAATTTCCTCCCCATTACATCAACCAATTGGTGAAAACAAAGTCTCAATTGATTTTATTGTAAAATCAGTCTAGCATGTTTCTGCTTTAACTAACCTTAATCTGCCATCCATTTTAGCCACTGATCCTGGGGCCAGGCTGTGAATGTATATTCCGGGAGAACTGTTTTCCAGTGTGAGGCAACAGGCACCAATGCCAAGCCCAACCCCTGGCTCTGTGAAAAAGAAGTACAAAGAAATGTGGCAGATTGCAATCACACAGGACACACAAGTGTTTGTGTTCCCACATCCCATCTGAGATCAGGACTCATGTATTGTTTCAGGGCTGGCCTTAGGTGCAGTCAGTCAGGAAGCCAAGACCAACAAGTGGAAATCAGGATTGAAAATAGCTGATCTTGACTGTTTTCTAAGATCCATCAGTCTCAGAAAATGCTCTGCGTGCCGTGGGAACCTCCTGGAAATGTCACATAAGGTCTGATCTGGTCCAAGGCACAAAGGAGTAGGGGAAGCAATCCAATAAAGATATCACCTAAAATTATTGCAGAAAACACAAGCACAGAACATACTGCTAACTGTATTGTTCTCTTTTGTTAAATATCTGCATAGTATTCCTCATAAAAGAGGCACAAAGGAAAGTGAGGCACCATCTCTGGTTCAGTGATCACCCCTGTCTACTTTCACCTTTGCTTTCTTTCAGGTAACAACATCCCAAAAGTAGGAATTGCTGGACATCTTACTTTCTCTCTCCAAATTCTGAATCCAACCCTTAAAATCACCGTATTTTAAGTCTTAAAATAAGGTATGTTTGTTCCAGCACATATAGCATGTGCTTTACATTTATCGTGAGCAATTACTGATAATGAGAGCAACCCTCAAGGAGGAATTCAAACAGGACATCTGGGAACTTTTCAATACTCTGTGCAGCTTTGCCTTCCCTGGAGCTGCCCTTTACCAGAAGGGTACAGCCACTTGGGATTGATGGCCATCCAGGAGGCTGATTCACATTTTGCCTGGTATCACACAGCCTCCCCATTTCAGCAGCATGGACACTGACTGCTGCCTGTAAGAGCCTGCTGTGTCTGGAGCAGCAAAATGTGGAAAGGGGAACTCTTCAGAAGTTGTTGCTTTAGAGGATCTTTTCCTCCTCCATCCTGTGGTTCAAGATCAGCAGATCTTGAATGCAGGCAGATGCCCTGGATATAAGACTCTCTAGCCTACTCCCAAAAACTCCCCTGAGAAGCAGGGATTTTTTTCTCTAAGACCGTTTCAATGGACCCTGACCTTTATTGAGTGTCACGTCCATGACGATCCTGTCCTTTGGGCCAGGTCCTTTGCGGCTGGAGGAGGAACCATCCGCCTCATCGAGGCCAGGGACTGGGATGCCCCCGCCGGCACTGGAGCTGGGGGAGCTCGAGCGGCTCAGCAAGGTGGGAGTCACGCAGGGCGTGAGGCTCGGGCTGCGCAGCCGCGTGCGCACCGTCAGGGTCACCACACCTTTCTTGAGTTGCTGCAGAGACAGCAGAGAAGCCCAGTAAAGTGACACAATACACCAACATTTGCCAGTAAACAGGGCAAATTACAAGTAAACCTACAGTAATTTGTGGCAGCAAAAGGATATAAACCTGAGGGCAGGAGATGGTAATGAATGAAGAGGAGCATGGATCTCTCTTGCACTACCATCCATGTTACCTTAAATCTCTGAATGGCCTCCTGATGGGTCAATCCTTGCAGAGACTCTCCATTAACTTCTAGGATTTCATCCCCTGGTAATTAGATGCAAAAAATTAAGTCATCGATATAAGACTATAAAGATTTAAAACATCTTTCCTGTACATTAAGTGACCCACAACAATGAGGATTCCAACTAACTGCTCAGTAAAAAGCCTTTTACTGTTCTCAGTCTATCTACACTTGTACTAATGCCTCTACAAGTTAATAGTGATGAATTCGCAGAGTAAAGACTGTTCTTCAGCAGAGATCCTTAAATTGGCATTCTCATACTAACTAACAAACAAGCTGAAAACAATATGGATTTTAAGTAAACTCTGAAAATAGATTATTATGACATGAAGTCCAACGGGACTATAAAACTGCCTTTCTTTTGTAAGCAACAACAGATGAAATGAGAAACTAAGCGAAACACTACAGCACATCACTTCAAAGCCTGGCCAGAGAAAACTAACCTTGTATTCACAGGCAGAAACCAAATATGTTGTCTTACTAAATGCCTGCAAACAGAGAAGCACATATAGCATAGTGCACATATCGTGATAGCAAATGTCCTTCTCACCCCAAGGAGCATGTCCTGTTGGACCTCTACTAGCTTCCAGGCTCTGGGTCTTACTACTTACACCCACCTGTGCTGATCTACTTTCATTTTATTAAGAGAAGGGTCAGCATGATCCAGATCCACCTTCTGCAAGTTTACTTGCATCTGTGCAGAATTAAGATAGGGCAATATCATCAGACAAGTCCACCTCTCCTCTCGTCTCCTCTCCTAGCCTCAGTAAAACAAAAAAGAAAAAAGAAAAAAGGAGAGTATGCAAGCTATGAATAGCCTGCAAAGGCTTGCTGGGTTTATGGGACAGCTGCTGCTTATTGGCTTCCCACGGCAAGTGCACAACCTATGATGCAGTGATGCGAGCTTCCCTCTGGCAGCAAGTGTGAGAGTTGGCACCAAAAGCAGCCTCAAATACAACAAGTGTGATAAGATGTAAAGAGCGGAAGGATGATACGAGGAGAGAAGTAACACAGGAGCAGCTTGAGAGAAGCAGACTAACACAATCCCTGTAGAAGAGTTGTAAATCACCACTCTGAACTCATGGTCACTTTGTACTTTCAACTGTGTATAAGAGTCTGTCTGTCTGCCACAGTACTCACACCAGCGTATAACACACAGAGAACAGGCTACACATCCAGCTCAGAGATGAAGACTGGAAAAGCACTAATAAAAGCTTCTCTAACCAGCTGGGTGATCTTACTACCAATCCCATCCTTTCTCTTCTGTTTTTCTGGTTAGGACTCTTACTTATTGATTCTTGTTGAAATCATACCAAGAGCACAAGGGCCCAAAAAAGCCTCTCCCAAACCTGTCTCTCAATATAACCCCTTCTCAGACAAGCATCTTTAAGCCAGATGTTGGTTAGCTATCTATATATGTTTCCCTGTCAGTCCCCCTTTCCAACTGAAAAATTGCAGTTTATGGTTTGGACAAATAAAGTTCATGGAAGAGGAAAAAAAACAACCACCACTGTGCTGTAGTTTCCCCTTCTCAACATGCAATATAATCAAGTTAATTGCTATGAATGATCTTCCACAGGATGAACAGGCAGGGTGTGTAACATCCTCCACAGCCTCTTGCTGATGGCCAGGTGCCTAAATAAAGCCATACTTCAATTTTCCTGCTGGATGGAAATAATATCCCACTGTGGTCCTTTCTGTGCGGTTGGATTCTCTGTGCCATACCTTCTTTAAGCCTTCCATCAGCTGCCGCTGCTCCATTTGGAAATATAGTCTTCACAAAAATTCCCATGCGTCCGCGAGCAGAATCCTGACCTCCCACAATGCTGAATCCAAGACCCTACAGAAAAGGCAGGAAAAGACACACAGCTGGTGTATTACTCTATTATCACCTGTGTAAGAAAGACTGCTGGTAACACACAAGACAAATGAAAGATAAAACCCCAACATTTTCTGATGAACCGCACTGCCGTCTGACCCTCTCATTACATTTCCTAATTCCTTCCACTCTAATATCAACACACTTATCAGCACCAGGCACCTTAAGCCTGCATTTCACCCTAAGCTCAAATCCCAAAAATTGTACTTTGAGATTAGTCTGGGCTTTTTGAAAACACTGGGTCGATGGCTTTATGTAATTCCATTCTCATTTTATAAACAGTAATACATTGCTTTTAAACTGACAGACAGTAGATTCACACCCCTGAGATCTATATCCAGGATTAACTGCAGGTTTCTCCTATGCCACAGATCCTACATTTCCTCAGGAAGAAGAAAAGCTTAAGAACATGACATAAGGTCAGTGCTGTAATGCCAGGAATGTGGCTGAAAGGGGAATGGCAAGTGGGGGCTGCCATTCACATGTACATTTGTAATTATTCTGGAGACATGTATCACATTGTATTTAAATAGATCTAGATCAATAGATTCCCCAGGGCTCCATCCATTAGATCTTACCCCTGCACTGCCCCTGTTGGTATGGGACCATCTTCAAAGCTGATCAGGGAATGGATGAGCACAGCAGAATGAACCTCCCTCCCTGCTGAATTACTTCCGAGACAAATCACTTCCTTGATTTACTCCCCCTCCCTGTATTTCCCCTCCTGTCCCTGCTGTACACGCATTTTACAGAATAAAGAGAAAAGGCACTGACCGGGTGGACAAGGGAAGTGGAAAACTGTTGTGCTTTAGTAATCTGAAGCCACAGACATTATTAGGGCCTTAGGCAGTGCTCTCCAGCTGAGGGATGCTGCCAGGTCAAGCATTGTGTCGACAAGCCAATACAAAAACCACCTCTTTTATTTTATTCCGTGAATATAAAGCACACCACAACAGTACGTAAGTTAGTAATTTGATAAGACGTTACTAATTTCTAGAAAGGAAGCATCTTAGCTGTGCAGCAAAAATAACTGACCGTTCCCTGTGCAATTATCAACTGCAAAACAACCTACAGAAAGCAGGAGGCTTCTGGCACTCCGCCGCCTGGACAGAGCAGTTTTCCCCACAGCTCTGTGGGATGGACTGGGAGAAATATGTCTGCAAAGTACAGTGGCTCCTGTATTACCCCATCTTCCCAGAGAAGTGCTGCATAGAAGAGAACCACCCCTTGCAGATCCACCTACAGATGAAAAACCGGAGGAAAACCTGTGGCTCCCAGCCACTGGCACCGCAACTCTGTGGAAAAACTTTTCAAGTCCCAAATCTGCACAGAGATAATAAATCAAATGCTACTGCATGAACTGTACACAGTGCAATCCCTAACAGAGGTGATCACCCAAAAGGTGGGTGGAAGGTACCCAAAATGGCAGCTGCTTTACATGGTTCATGATCACTAGAGTCTGCTTGCTTCTGACTGCTTCCTAAAACCTTGGAGCTAACTACAGGAGAGGGTGGCTTATCCCGCAGGAAGTAATAATCTAATTTTATGAGAAAAACAGAGTCAAAAAATAGGTACATGAAAAATGAAGAAATCTTTGCTTGGAAATGAAGCTCCTAAACCAAGGGAAGTCAAAACAACTGCGGCTCAGTCTACTCACAGAAATCATTACTTCTAACTCTTTGCTAAACACAGAGCACAACAAGAAATTTGTTTTGTATTTGAGCTTGAAAGTCAAAACAAGTCTTCTGAGTCCAAAACATATCCTTCTGATGACTTTAAAGAGTATTTAATGAAAAGACATGCATATTTTTAGCATATTTATATGACAGCTCCAATACTAGTGTGGATTGGATTAGGGAAAACAATATACACCTAGGTTAATGCCTGTCTATTTTTCCTCAGCATTCAGCCAGTTGGTATGCAGCAAGTGTGTAAACACATTATTGGAGGGAGAGGACTTTTTGACTCAGGGAATTCAGTGCTCTCAGATAAGCAGTAAACCAGGAACCTGTCTTTGGGTTTAACACTTAATTTGCAGTAATTTTTTTAAAAAAATATATCCAGATTACACAGAACGACAATATGCTTGTCCATAATTATGCATGTGAACAGTTACTCTTCCGCAGCTGCACCAACTCTGCATAGACAGATGTAGTTAAAGATCCATTATTAATATCTGATATCTCACTAATGATGAGATGTACCACATCAGAACGAAAGTCACCCTGTATCAAGTGCGTGATGCGAACATTGCCTCCCTTGTATTTTGCAGCTGTAACTTTGGCATTTATGCTTGAACACAGGATCTGTTTACTATTAGTATTATTGCTGGCTACCTCGAGAGCAGCTGGAAGTCCTGGGTATGGGAGACACCTCTCAAATGCCAGCTCTTGCTACATGTGAGAAATCAGCCACATGCAGAAATCCTCACCTTGCCTTGCCCTTTCATCAGGACGATGTTGGAAATGATGGACGGCTGGGTCAGTCTCCATGGAGATTCCACTTGGGCAGCACTGAAGGAACGGGTAGATTTCTTCACGATATGGTAGTCCTAACAAACATCAGCAAACAAGGTAAGTTGCTCTGATTGTTTGGCACAGATACTGGGGATGTCATACCGGGAAAATTGCATGTGTTGGGGAAGAGAGATGGAGTTTCTTACAGATCCATTCAGAAAAAAAAAAAGGTCAAGGGATGAAACTCCAGCTTACTACAGTCGAAGTGAACCTTGCCACAGTAATTTTCCCACATTTTGCACAGTAGAATAATTTTGTAATGTACCAGTCACAATTTCAATTAAAAAGATTACAGGTAACCTCATGATATACTC
>VYXB01002517.1:344891-423964 GCA_013397135.1 Pachyramphus minor
GGAAGAGGAGAGGAGAGAGAAGGAAGAGGAAAAGGAGAGGAGAGAGAAGGAAGAGGAAGAGGAGAGAAGTCTACATTATCAAATCATTAAAATAAAGAGAAACAGGATTTTTTGTAAGTCAGCAGCCTTAGGATCTTATGTCCACAGCAAGCAGTATTCACCTTCATGATCCCCTAAGTAGTTCTCCACAGGTGCTCAGGCCTGGTTTCAGTTCCTGTGACATACCTACGTGGTCTTGTTTCATGACTCTCACTCACTTCTGTAAGCTCTAGACAGATGTCAAAGGACCAAGCACAGTGAGGTGCTCACAGCCAGCCTCGACTTTCCACCCACCTGTCTGGCTCCCGCTGACTCCAGCTGCTGGGGCAGAGAGTGCTTTCTTCCACCTCGGGAATATTTCACTGCTATTTCATAATTCGATTCACCATTTTCCACTGTCAGCTCATCGTCTTCTCCCACAGACTCCAAGCGGGACCCGGCACCTAGGGAAAACCACAGAAACACGTCCTGCAAACATCTCAGAGCTGCTTTAACCTCTCACCAGCAGGCAATGATCACCTCCTGCAAATCCCAACTTAAACATTGCCTTAAAACAATGCTTAAAACTTTTCCCAACCGGGCAGTTAGAAACCAGTTTTGATCACACTCACCCAAGAACTTTTCCTACTACCATAGGTTTTCTACAATTTTTCAGTGATGCTGAATTCCTCAGCACTGTCACTTGTGATAGTAAGGAAAAGAAGAGGATAACTGAGCTGGTAGCTCAGGGACAGAAAAGAAATTCAGCTGCTAATACCCAATGGCATTTGCTAGTGCACTAAGCTCTCAAGCTTCATTTATTTAAAATTAAAAGACCTGACACTGTAGCAGTATTCATTTCTGGAGGTGTCATGTCACTTTGAGGGAATTTTTACTGCAATGGAAAAAGGAAAAATATGCCAAATAAACACTATTTTCTTTCCTTCCAGCAACAATCCTAGTTGTATTTAAAGAGAGGAAAACAGAGTTCACATAAGAAATAGAATTATTTGTCTTAAAGGACATCCTGTAATTAGCCAGAGTATCCCACTCCTCACACTAGGGCTCCTCCAATTCTCATTTTCTCTAAGGTCCCTGCAGGATTCCCAGTCACAGCAGTTCCTGCAGATTTATCCTTGTCATTTCCCCACCACACAGGGAAGGGCCATTAACTCCTATTTTACAGATGAAAATCCAAGACAACTGCCAAATTTGCACGATCTGGATTTCATGATTGGATTTCAAGATTTTAAGATTACTTTAAACCAATGTGAAGTTGGAGCTGACACGGAAAGCAGAAGCTCTGATCTCCTTTCATCCTCACTGCCCTGTCTGTGCCCTGAGAACAGGGTTCACATGTCATGGGCTGAGGCAGAAACACTGCAAATTTGTCCAGGTGAGCCCCAAACACGTTTTCTGCCGCCTCCTCCTCGCCTGGAGGCTGTGCAAGCATCACTGTCGGTGCCGGGGAGGGACGGAGCACAGAGCCGGGGCAGCCGCTTGTTTTCACTCGGCATGAAATCAGTTCTGCTGACCCACCCACAGATAGAATTTCCACCCACTGCCCAGAGTGCAATTTAAACCCACTCCCTGGTTTGGGGTGTAAAATTACCTCTGCTTTTAAACTCCTCTTCCCCAGTACACAGACTGCTGCTGCTGCACACAGACAGGACAGCTATCTTTGCAGGATCCAGCAACCTGGCACTTCTTTCACTCCCAAACCCTCCTGGCACCTACAACTAACCCTTTCCCATCACTTCTCCTTCTCTTCTTCTAGGTGAACCGTTATATTTCTGTGTTTACTGTCCATCTGTCAATGAAGCTTCCCTTCCCACATTGTAGTCCAGGCTGGTGGATGCTCCAGGCTCCACCCACAGCCCAAGGGCACCAGCACCCAAGGGAACTGGGACTGGATCCCCAGTGAGCCACCAACTTAGAGCCACAGGGACTACTGGCAGAGCAGCTCCCTGGAGGATGCTAAAAATATATGAGAAATTGGAAATTAAGGTGAACACAGGAGACAGGGAGGCTCAGAGAGCACCAGGGATAAGAACATAATTAAGCTCTGACACAGGTTACTGTTAAGACTTAGAGACAAAGCTATAGAAAATCTGAGGACTATTCACCATATTGGGCATTTTGGTGATGGTATGTTGAAATTTCTCCCTCCACCTCAGTAACAGAGCACACTGAAATATACACGGAATGCAAATGTTAGAAAGAAAGAGAGAAAGAGAGAAAGAGAGAGAGAGAGAGAGAGAGAGAGAGAGAGAGAGAGAGAGAGAGAGAGAGAGAGAGAGAGAGAGAGAGAGAGAGAGAGAGAGAGAGAGAGAGAGAGAGAGAGAGAGAGAGAGAGAGAGAGAGAGAGAGAGAGAGAGAGAGAGAGAGAGAGAGAGAGAGAGAGAGAGAGAGAGAGAGAGAGAGAGAGAGAGAGAGAGAGAGAGAGAGAGAGAGAGAGAGAGAGAGAGAGAGAGAGAGAGAGAGAGAGAGAGAGAGAGAGAGAGAGAGAGAGAGAGAGAGAGAGAGAGAGAGAGAGAGAGAGAGAGAGAGAGAGAGAGAGAGAGAGAGAGAGAGAGAGAGAGAGAGAGAGAGAGAGAGAGAGAGAGAGAGAGAGAGAGAGAGAGAGAGAGAGAGAGAGAGAGAGAGAGAGAGAGAGAGAGAGAGAGAGAGAGAGAGAGAGAGAGAGAGAGAGAGAGAGAGAGAGAGAGAGAGAGAGAGAGAGAGAGAGAGAGAGAGAGAGAGAGAGAGAGAGAGAGAGAGAGAGAGAGAGAGAGAGAGAGAGAGAGAGAGAGAGAGAGAGAGAGAGAGAGAGAGAGAGAGAGAGAGAGAGAAAGAGAGAAAGAGAGAAAGAAAGAAAGAAAGAAAGAAGCTTCCAAAGTTTTGCATAATATTTCTGTCCCTACAACAGTTCAACTCAGGAGGCTTAATGCAATCATCTTACAGTTGGATTTCTCCTTCCCAAATAAACTAATATGATCTTCAAAGGAAAGAAGTACTATCTCACTTTTAGAGGGCTAAAATAAATACACAACAGAAAAATTCTACTACTGCTATTTTTTATCAACCCAGCTTTACCTTGGGATCGACTTCTGTATTTCAGTATGCCACTTCCCAGAGTGGGATTCTGGTTGTTTCCTTTGGACACTTCTGCACAGGCTGGATCTTGAGACTTCTCAGTTTCCATCACCTAATAGAAAGAAAAAACCAATTCCTGTAAACTAGAGCAGTTGATGGAATTCCTCTCATTTTTACTAAGGGACAGAAAATTCCATTGCATATCATCTTTGTTTCCAAAACACATCACTGTATGAAGCCAGCATACATTTCTGTAAGCAGTTTTCAGCAATGTCTTTGGACACTGTTGCACATCTTACCAGGTACAGGCAAAGAAAGGTACAGCTCTGTATGGCCAGGCATCCTCTGCAGGCACCACACTAATGCCCCCTGAATGCCTCCAGCACCCATGGCACCTCATTCAGGTGCTTCTGCATGGATTTTAACAAAATTCTAACACAGCTTTTTATTGCAAGCTTCCGGAGACATCACATCTTTATAGAGAAAACCGCTTTTAAAAAGTGTTATTTTATTGTTACTGTCTGCAGCTGAATGCCAATGCAATGGATGAAAAGCTTATTTAACAGAAAGTTAAGAAGATTATACTGCTAAGCACTTAAAAGCCTAGAAATGCGCAATTTAAATTCACAGGAAGAATCATAACCCCACCACTATGAGTAAAGGCACCAGGACAGGAGTCCTCTGTTTACCAGCTGTGTTTGCCCAAATGCAGGTGACAAGGTCACATATCCCCTGCCTTCTGCTGCTATGTGGTCAGGGATGAGCAGAGCTGCCCATAGGCAAAGACTCTCCCCAGCCTATGAGTTTTGGAAAATGCTGGTGAATTCTTTCTCCACTCTCTGCTTCCTTTACTGAGCTACAGCAGTCATATTTTCCAGGATGTGCCATCTCACCGTGATCCTCAACACGCTCCCCATGCACACACCAGTTCTTTTACACTCTCACTCCATTACCCACTATGCATCTTCTACATGATTATTCACACGGTTAGTTTACCTTAAGGATGACAAAACTGCCAATACAACCTTTACTAGGAGCATTACACCTTTACTGTACTATTAAAAATTGCTGAAGGTCAGATTAAAAAAAAATCCCACCCAAGTGACCAAACACTTCACTGTAAAAATACTTTCTACTTCTACTAGTCAAGCTTAAAAATGTCAGTCTTTCCCAGAACCTGTCTTCCATTCCCCAGTCCTTCTTATCCCCAAGGCAAGAAACCCGAAGTTTATCTTTTATACAGAGTCTAGACATCATGATTTCAGTTCAAAGGGCAGAAACTTCAGGAAAACGTAAAACTGGCAGAAAACAGGAAGCTGGAAATCTGCTTTTTATTCCTCCCCCTTCAACATGAATATCTACACGTAGTTTATGCATAGTTTGGACATCCTAGCTAGTTTTTGTTGATTTTTCAAAGCATTGCAGCAGCTACTTCAGAGTCCACTTCTAGTATCAAATGCTTTGCATTTGATGCTGCATGTACAGTCAGATCCATCTGATTCAGTCATCAGTCTGAAAAAAACCAGCACTTATTATGTGGTCATCCTAATGAGGGACTCATTCCAGAAAAGATGTAAACCATCAGATTCAAAACCCCACCCATCAGAGATTAGGCCACAGCCAAAGCATCACAAATTCTCCCTACAGGAAACTTCTCGGATATCCATGAGACAGCAGAAGCATCTGAAAATGAGGTGGGACCTCATGGATCTCATAAAGTTACAATAAAATTTACCATACTAGTAAAAACACTCTTTATGAAGTAAGAATGCCTCCCTTGTAGAAATATAGAAATCATTTGCACAAACACACAAATCACACAAATCATGTAGCTGGAGGTTTAACAGGTGTGCAAAACAATCAGTGCAGAGGGGCAATGCTAACTCTGCGGAGAAACATATGAAGCACAGGGATGAAGACAAACAAGAGGTATGCCTCACCAAAGCAGATAGTTTTGCCAGCATGCTGTTCAACTATCCTAACAGACACAGATGGGTCCGACCTGATTTTTCTGGAGCTGAGCATAACCCAGCTAAAGTCTGGAGCTATACAGTTGATTTGTTTCTGCCATGTGCATGGTCATGGGCAGTTACACCTGGTAAGACCACACAATTCCCAGCCCAAAGCTGGACCACTTCCTCCAGCTCAGAGGATGGAGGAAAAAATTACTTACTTTGTAGAGTGTACAAAGAGATGGTGAAATCATTTCTGCCGGAGCAAATTTCCACCCTGAGCCCAGGCTCAAGGGTGACCTCTTTGGTACATCTTGTGTTTCTACTACATGGACTTTGAGTTTGGTTTGTTGCTTGTATGATGCGGTTTTTGCTTCCATTTATTTTGACTGTGCCACAGAAGCAAAGTACAGATGTATTCTGCACCTACAGGAATTTCCATCTGGTGGGATGGGAGGAAAAACAGGAGACAATTGCCACTTGCATTAAAACTGTGCACTCCCTGCTCCTTCCCCTTATTGCTGCACAATCCTGGAGCCTGTGATCTTAGAGATGTCAAACCCCCACATCCCACATACAATCCCCAGAAGGGCATGTCTGTGTAAACATGGATACTAGGCAAAGTCTCAGACATTCTCAGCAGCTTCCTGAAATTATATTTTATCTAACCTGGCTTCAGACTACAATAAGAAGTAAAAAAAATTAAATTACCTACGTCTGTGTTTCTTTCTTCTTTTAGCAAAAGTATTTTTCTGACATTAATTATAAACATGTAGGGAAAGATGGTCTAGCATTTGCAGTGAAGTAGATATTCTTTTTAAGTTGCTGAGCTTGCCTTGTAAACCACCAGGAGTTCTATCCTATTCAGAAAACACTTAGAAATCCGATCTACAAAGCTTGCAAGAACTCCCCAAAGGCATGTCTCTGTAGCATTTGGCTCTCCTATAACTTAGACAAGAAGAAAAACCCAGCTCCACCTTATCCTTCTGGCCGTGATCATATCCCTTTACTGTCTCGAGGCGGCTGCCCAGGTTTAACCATGCCATTTTAATTTTCCTCACTTTCAAGGAAATGAAGCTTATTATTCCAGTTCTGTAGGTCTCCTATTAAACTAAACCAATAAATCCTACCCAATGCTGTCCCAGCGTTAAGGACAAGGGGAGATTTAACACGCACAGTAGTTTGAAGGGAGATCTAAAAATAGAGCCCATTTTGCCAGTTCATTAAGTAGCTCCGGGATCAAGTGACGGTGACATCTCAATTGATTTCAAAGGAAACGGCGCTATCAGGGACACACGGTGCTGGCACTGCACCAGGACGAACAACTACCCTCGGAGTCCTCACCCAGGCAAAGCTCCAGTGTGACCAGGTTCTTAATGAGGCGAGATGAGGAGCAGGATTATGACAGTCTGCATTGTCTAACCGCAAACAGCTTGGCAATTGCTGCCGATCTACAAAAACGAGACGGCACACAGGGGATGATACAATTTAATAAGCAAACTGCTTTACTGCTGCCCTTGCAGAGCTCCTCAGCTGCTGCCTTTCCCATCTGCAAGCCCACCTGACTCCCCACGGCACAGCCTGGCTTGCTCTGCAGAGTGCTAGCACCACATAGACAGTTTAACCCGGTAGTTTGGGAGTGAAACAGCAAGGATCAGACTGAGAAGTCTGCAGCATGCCAAATTCAGCTCTACCTCTGCTGGCACAGCAAGTCCACCAGCAAGACCACTGCCCTTTCCTCAGAGCAGCAACGTGAAAGAGGAATGGCCATGCCCCTGCGCAAGCTCCATGGGGTAATTCCTCATCTTCTTTGGTCCTGACACAGCTATTTTTTCCTTAAGCAACACTATTCCAAACATTTAAACATGAAACATCCCAACGCTGCTGTATGTGGGCAACAATCAGGATGGATCCAACCAGTCTACATGAGGTGCCAGCACAGACCCTCCAGAGAAACACACAAAACACCCAATGCAAATCTGGCCTCACCTGCTCCCTGCACAAAGTCTTTCTTCCTAGCCTCTCGAGACTGACTGATGCCTTGAAGCCCTTAAACTTTCCAAAAGTTTTTGAGATTTTCTTCCAAGATATGTTATAATTCTAGATGTTCCAGTTATTTGTGCAATTATTTATTGCTTTATGGGGCACAGCATGCTTTAAGCCTTAAATGTATCTCCTAGGCAGGGAACTCCACACGTCCCTTTGCCTTGCAAAGAAAGTAAAATAACTTCACTTTTAAATGAGGTCTTTTTCAATTTAATTGAATCCATCTCCCAAACAAATTACAAACTGTAGCACTATAATTTACGAGAATTAACATTGTAAGTGATACAGAGGACATGGATTCTCTAATCTTGGATGGCACTGAGTTTTTCATGCCTTACTGTGCTGTTAGGACATGCACAAAGCTGCCCAGACCCTGGAAGAAGACAGATGAGTTGGGACACACTGCACCAAGGGCTGCAGCACTCAGGACCATTGAGACACCTCCCTACGTCCAGGGAGCCCCATCAACTCAGCCACGGGGCTCATGAGAACTCCAGTTTAATCCCGAATTTAGTAATTTTTGGTGCAAGCTAGGAGATTCCCCTCTTCCAAAGGGCACTGCATCACAGCTCCCCACTGTCATGAAGAGAGAAAACCCCTCAAACGCAGAGAACCGCATGGAGCCATGGACGGGGCAAAAGAGAAGGAACATCACCTCCATGCCAGCACTAATTCAGTGTCTTAACTGGCACCTGAGAAAAACCCTGTGCCCTGGTTTCTCCCACCACAGCAAGGCTGACAGAGTAGAGAGCAGTTCTGCACGTTGCCCAGGGCAGGCTCCACCAGCGAGGCTCCAGGAGGTCTCAGGTTTGGGCTCTGTTCAGCACTGCTGGTGACAAAAACAACCATACGCCTTCCCCAGCAGCTCCCCTGGGAATTACATGTGCTGGTATCACCAGGTGTAGCCTGTACATCCTCCTGCCTGGCCAAAGGGGACGGGAACCCATGGCCTGCATTACTTAATTTTAAATAACATGTTGGAGAACTCTTGGTCCATGTGCAGGAGGAGGTCAGGAAATCTGCTAAACAGTCAAGAACTGCAGGTGCCCTAATTTCTGAATAGGTGGAAATGCCAAATAAACAAAACAAAAGCCTTTAAAGTGGTCTCTAAGAATGTCTAGTCTGCCACTTTACCAAATGCCTGCATTCAAAAGCCACCCGAAGCCTTCTTTGTAAAGCAGTAGTTGCTAGAAAGGGCATTACCATTTGCTTCAGAAAGCATAAACTCCCAACAGTTATTTTTATGGCTCTTTACAAAGTTCATCAAGTAGCCCCACACAAACCTGCACATGAAGCATAACCTGGTTTTCACCAGAACAAAGGCAGCAGCAATATCTGCCCATGCAGCCTCAGCAAACACACTGGAGAGCTAAGATAGTCTCATCTTCCAGAACATTCTATTTATTTGGCACAAGACACTCCAAAACCTCCTTCCATGTGTTTGATACCAACAGCCTCACTGTGTTGACCCTTCTCCAGAGGATACTCGCAGGTTCTTGACGCAGCAGGATCCCAGCTGGGCTGGTTCCAATGACTCCCTGATCAGGGCTGTAGTTAAGCAAAGCAGATTTCACTTTCAGGTTTCCAAGCAGTCGCTAAAACTATTAATAATAGCTTTGAAGAGAAAAAACTTTAAAAATATCATTTTAAATAGGAAGAAATGCAGGAAATGGCTAACACAGCTAAGTTCTCCAAGAAACACATAGCACAGACAGCATATGCCTTGGAAACAGTAAGATGCTCCCAGCTAAACAGTTCCCAATCCTTTTTGGACCAGATTACTCTTCTTTTGCAATATATTATGATTTTCACTAAAAACAGCTTCTAAGCTAAAGGAAATCAAATGCACACAAACAGATCCCTGCTGTTCTTTTTTTTATGCTTTATCCTTTTTTCCCCTCAAACATCAAAAAGTAGGACACATTTCCATGCAATTTAGTCACTGCCCACGAGATGTCTCCATGTGCTGCAGAGAGGTCCCAGAAGACTGGTCCTGGTAAACAGTGAAAACCTAAAGGATTCCTTGATTCTGTGACACCCATGGAACTCAAGTCATGTGAAAGCTCATTCAGCTCCTCTGTTATTTTCTTTAATAAACACTCAGTTTTGTAGCTTAGCACAAATCTGGAGCCTTTGCATCACGACAAACAATACATTGCTTCTCTTTTTTTTTTTTTTCCTTTTTTTTATTAAATGACAACCTTTCTACTCACAAGGAGGGACAATGCAAGCAATAATCAGTCCTCCAAATAAACAACTCTCCTGAGAATGAAGAAAGACCTTCCAAACAACATCAACCCAGAGCCGCAGAGAGTGTTCCCATTACAAAGCTCATGGGAGTTTGCATTTCAGCTCCAAATCCACATTTTATACCACCCTAAGTACATAGGAGGATACAGAATATGCAACCATTAAGTCTTTCATACCTGTACCAAGGATCTGAAGCCTCATGCATTATATAGGCTGCATGAATTCAAGCACAGTACATCTCAAAGGAGTTTTACCCAAGCCCAACCAAGACTGGGCCGTGTACATGCTCAAGAATTTACAGATGTGATGATGCGACATTCACACTAAGTCACAAATCCTAGAGCCTTTATCCTTCTGTTAATGTATGTGAACCGCATGGCTGTGACAGCATCTCTCTTGTTCCACTGCCATGAGGGTGTTATTTTTAGCTTGTTAAAGGCAGTTCATCTCCTTCAAAACTGGGCAGTTATCCAAACAGCCAAAGGAGAGACAGGCTATACTGTATCTAGTGCTTTATGGGAAAAACCCTCATTCACAAAAACAAAGACCATGCAGAACCTGTACTGTAGATAAACTTGTGTTTGTATTTCTCTGCTGACTCGGCTTTCAAACACATCACACAGGAAGAGCAAAAACTGTAACTCTAGGCATTGTCTACACTGATATTTACGGACAAGTTAAAAAGGTTATCTTCCACCAGCCCAAGCAACAAGAGAAATTTCACATTTTGTAGACTGCATCACATCTACAGAGAAACCTGCAGAGTAATAGCCCCTGGGTGAAACAGCTTTCTCTGGTCTTGCCTTTAAGATGGAGGCAGTAGAAAGTAGCCTTATAAAGGGCTGGGAACCAGGACAGGGAAGGATGTGTGTGCCCTGAGGACCTCCCTCCCGACATGAAGAGCACGTTCATGTTAATGCCTCCTTGACAGGTGAATTTCAGAATGTGTGAAAACAGTAATTCAGTGACATTGTGCCCCTGGGGGCCTTTCAGCACCCATCCTCCTCCCCAAACTCATGTAATGTGTGCCAACACCTCTCCCCAGCCCTGACCAGTGTCACACCACCACCATCAGCCCATCACTGAACAACTCCTCCTCAACAAGACAAATTGCAATTGCTTATTTTAATATCATAGGGCTTCCGGAAATAACACACACCAGGTGAACCAGCTTGGTTCCCAAATATTTTGTCATTTTCCTTTGCCCAAATTCCTAACTATACTTACCCTGAAAACTCACATCTGGAGTCACTGTAGGACCCAGCATGTGTATGCAGCTACAGCATGAGTGAAGCACAACAGCTCTGAGCCCTGCCGAGGTGCAGCTGGACCCTGCCCCTTCCTAGGGTCAGCTGAGCCCATGCTAGGATCTGGACACATCACCAGCCCTCACCACTGAAGAGGAACAGCCCCAACCGAGCCCCACACAAAGTTCTTCAATTTCTCTCCCTCTCCCCTACCTCAGGTAAAGCATTTAATTGCAAAGCAAATTTTTTTCTTGAAAGAGCAAAAGCCCTTTCTTGCCTTTTCCCCAGCCATGCAGTGCTTTTTGAGGAGTGAGCTGTGTTTCTGCAGCTTTGTTGAGACCGCAGTGCCCTAATGGGAACAAACACTCCCATCCTCCAAGTAACGAGGGCCCCTCCCCAGGCTCTGCACACATTTAATTGTTGAGTTATGCTTCCTGTTCCTTCTCAATGCTAATGCTTTCTCTGAAATTCTCTCCCAGCGTTTCCAGAAGAACTTTTGACCCCAAGATTGTTTTTAAACTTATGGCATTGTTATCCTTGTCTTTATTATGCTTGCATGGCTACAGGTAATTATGTATGGATTCCCTGGTAAGACAGAAAGGCTCATGGCAGAAAATGACTATAGTCAGTTCTACAGCTCAGGAAAAAAAGTATAAATGGAGAGGGAGGGGAGTTAAACAAATGCATTTCTTCCTATTCAACTAACAGGTTTACTTATATGCTTTCAGCTACACGCCTAGCAAAAAAAAAAAAAAAAAAAGGAGAAGAAAAAAAAAAAAAAGGGGGGTTTTGGCAGGGATCAGGTAACCTAGATCGTGCAAGAAACCTTAACAGGAGACATCCTGTTTTTGTTACTGGTAGGGGGTGACAACCTTGCTGAGTCACGGCCATCTCCGCATGCAAAGCGCTCCAGCTGATGTGAAGGTAACACATCACACATTTTAGGTCAACTCAAAATGATTAAACATCAGTAAAAGGGGCCTGACACCCCGCAGCAGAGGATCATGCAGCTGGGGGTGCTGACAGAGGCTGTGGACCCAGGGCTTGCCTGCACTGCCAGCTTGGGCACGGGGAAGCAAACTCTGTCCCTTCCCAGCTCCCCCTTAACAGGTAGGGATAATAATGATCTCCTTTCCCAAACAGGAAATTTCTCTCATGTACAATTCTATTCTGCATGGAATAGACTCAGCTCAGGGTCCTGCCTCCAGTATCACAGACAGGAGATACCCAGAGGAGAGCACATGATTTAAGTACAGATGAGCAGTCCCTAGCCTTCCATCCCTGCCTCCAGCAACCAGGGATCCAAACCTCCCAAGGCAGATGCCCTCTTCTTATATTTATATTTAGTAGCTTTTTGGGATTTCAAGCCATTAATGTGAAGCTGGTCACTGAAGATGGACATTTAAAAAATACTCAGACCATCATATATTGAACTACACAGCACTAACAGAAAGAGAGGCAAATAACTTTTGGAGCAACTAAGAATAGCACATGCTTCCGTTCGGGGACCAAAAATGCTCCAAATTCACCAGACACTTTGCAAATTCTTAGCAGATGAGCTTTCTCTCTAGAGTTCATTTCCCAGATTGCTCCATCAGCCAGCAATGAAGTGACAGATTCAATTTCAAGAACAGAAATACTCGTAAGAGTGAATTAGAATTAAAAATAAATCATCCAAGGCAAATACTATCATATTATCCTATTTCACTTGGACATAAATAATGATATTTTAAAATAGCAGTGTCAACTGCACACAGCAAAATATGGATGGGGTGGAGGAATTTAAAATCCCCCAAGTGCCTCAGGACCACTTAGGTGACTTTCTGCCCCAGTATTTCGTGTCTGAAGTCAAGGAATATTTTGGCCAAACTAGCTCTGAAAGAAATGCACTTAAAGGATATTAATGTAATCCTTTTTCTGCCTGGCAGCACTAGTTTTATTAAAGTTAGAACTTCAAGGGTCATTTCATGTTAAACAAGGCTTTACATAAGGAGACTGTAAAAACAGAGCTCCAATTAAATTGTATGATGAAATTTTTATTAATGAAACTTAACAAGTGGACTTTCAAGTAAGACCGAAAGTGATATTTCTCCTAAATTACAGTTTTCAAGCGTCACTAGACCCTTCTGCTGTGTCCTGGGGAAGCTGACTACCTCAGTCGCCATTTCCCTTATGCAAACACTGGAGTAAAACTTCAAGACTTTTAAAAAACTTGCTCACAGGGAAAATTTCAACCTCTAGCCACTAGAAAATAAAATTTTAATATTTTTTATTGGTTTTTTCCTAGAATTGTAGACTAAGCCAGGTTGGAAGGGACCTTTGGGGTGTCCCTGGTCCAAGCCCCATCTCAAAACAGATTCAACTTAGATCAGGTTCCTCAGAGCCTGGTCCAGCTGAGTTTTAAGTAACTACAAGGATGAAGATCTGAATACATACCTTCATTCCAAGTGATTGGGTTTTTTTCTGTCTGGTTCAACCTTTACGCGATCAGGTGCTAAAGCATTAACAGCAAGACTGTGTAGTCCATCTATAAATTACGGTTCTGAATACTCAGCAGGGAACTACATTTACAGAGAAGTTAATGAAAGAATACCCTGGACAACCCTAAGAGCTCCTGTAAGTTTTGAAGTACCTTCTTTACTTGGTTAAGAATTAGATATATACTGTTCTGGTCAGAAAAGGGACAGTGAAGCCTCAGCTGACAATAAATCACTCTGAATTACTCATTGTTACATAACCACCCAGCACCTGACAGCATCCCTTTGGAGTCCTTACAAAGCCCCACAGAGTAAACAAGAAAATCCATTAATCTCTTGTCAGAGGTGAGAAAGATATCTCCTGGCCAGAGCTGGGTGCAGAAGTGGTTTCAAATCTAAGACATCTGACTCTTAAACTCAGACTACAGCCTCACTCACCTGGTCCAGTCCTTGAGTACCACCCACCCTGGAAGTCTAATACAATTACACTTGCACTGATCAAAAATAGTCCAGCTTAATTGCTGCTTTAATCATCAGTCACGCTGTCATCCCTTATCTACAGTATAAATATAATGGAATATATATATGATAGAAAGAGAAAACATGTGAATATCATCAAGAGCGTGGGAGCAGCAAAGAACAGTGACTTCCAAAGCAATTCTGCAATAATCTATGTTACTATACATATATTTTAAAATATAAAATCATGTGATGCTTTGAGTTCATACTGGCCTTGAAATCAGCTTTTAAGCTTTGCTATGAGAAATAGCATCTTGCCAGGTGGGAAGAAGTCCCAGGATTATTTTTTCTGTACATTCACCTTCCTCTGTCCTGCCTGGTGCCATGCAGGATTTGCACAGCCCAGCTCAGCTCAGGCTGTGATCTGATGAGGATGGATCAGATGAGGGTACAGCTGAGAGGTCTATGCTGTACAGAGGGCCCAGCCCAGGCTGCAGAGAGCCCAGGCTGCACTCTGAGGCTGAGACAGCAATTACAAGGGGAAGGCAAAGACACCCTGTGCTTCAAACCAGAAAAGTAATGATTTCATCTGCAGATCAAGGAAAAACAGAAGAGGTCCTGAGAGTCACCAGTAACTTATTATATCCCTCTAAATTACACCTTTTCATTAAAAAAAAAAAAATTAATAACTGAAACAGAGGAAATAAAAAGAAAAAAATCTTGCTGCTACTCTCTCAATGTGTTTATTGTACCCATATTTCTGTGATTTCCCCTCCATATCCCAGTGGTTTATTAGGAAACCACAAAGCTATTGCCACCAGACGTGAGAGTGCCAGATGGGCAGGCAAATCCAACCATCTCTGAATTAGGCTACCACCACAGCCAGCTGCAGTGGCACTGGGATGGACACTGGGGGAGGCTCCAAGCTCTGGTCAGTGCCAAAGGGCTCTGGGGGGCTCATGTAACTGTGTCTTCACAGTCATGTGCACCCCAGCTACCTTGAGCTCCCCTGAGCATTATGTTAATCTGGAAAGGAAACACTAAAAAAGCCATCACTGTCAACCAGGCAGAGCCTTGCTGGAAAGACAGGAGCAAACCAAGTAACAAATAATTCCTAGCATGTCCCAA
This sequence comes from Pachyramphus minor, assembly GCA_013397135.1. Taxonomy (NCBI): domain Eukaryota; kingdom Metazoa; phylum Chordata; class Aves; order Passeriformes; family Tyrannidae; genus Pachyramphus; species Pachyramphus minor. The sequence continues at coordinate 359,544 of VYXB01002517.1, forward strand.
AAGAGTCACTGGAATGCCAGGGAGCTGCATCCTGAAGCCACACATAATTAGGTTTTGACAAAATTGATTTTTATTTTGAAGTGTTGCTGAGCCACAGCCTTATGAAAAAATTACCAGAATTTGAAACACGGCTTGTAGAAGAATTTAAAGTATTTTGATAGTCAAAAGAATGTTTAGGTGCCCACTCAAGTTAGCACACAAACACTACACCATCATCACTGTTAAGCATCCCCCGTTTATTTGCTCTTCCCTTCACCCCCCAAAAGGGACCCTGGCACATAGACGAGAAGACAGTGCAGAAACAACAAAACTTGTAAGAGTAAAGAGATGTGTGAGAGTAAGAACTGTTATAAACATTGACTCAAAGTATGTCAGAGATGACAGGCAGGTAGGAAGTGAACACCAACATCAACTAGACTACAGTGCAAGACTCATCCTGGGGAGCAGCCTTTTGCTCAGAAACAGGCAAGTGTAAGAATATAAAATCAAAACAAATCACCAAACCAGTATCATATCTGAGCCATCCAAACGTTTAGGATATTTATTGCAACTGCTGCAGAGGAAAGAAGGGGGAAAAAAAAAGACAAGAAGAGAAAATTATAAACACATACAAGCTTCAAGTGAATCCACCTGCCTTCCTTTGCTGGAAAACCAGTCTGCAAGCTCTTTAGATTAGAAACATCATTTTATTCTTTGTCTATACAATACAAGAGAAGCCCAGAAGACCGAGGAAGTTTCAGAGAGCTGTTACATTACAAATAAATAACAATAACCCCCTTAATCTCTTCTTAATATAACCCTGAAGGGAATGCAAGTGAGATTATCAACTGGCAGCATGTATTCAGCAGAACTTCAGTTACGGTTCACAGCCAGGATTTCCTATCCCTCCCCTGAAAACTGTCTGTTGGCTTTAACAAAGCAAATACAAACTTCAAGAGTTGGATCATAAACTGTTAAAGATGTTTAGTTACAAAAGAAGGGGAAAGAAGAGCGTGTAAGTGCGTAAGTACTGCGAGAGACTTTGCATCAGATCCAACAAAAGCAGTGGAAGTGGGTGGAAAACAATCCAAGGGCAGAGAGAAAAACAAAACCATGATTGCAACATAGCCTGGAGGACACTGGAGCTCCTGCTCCTTGTGCTGCTGCCTTGCTGCACCACAGTAGCAGAGATGGCAGGTGCTGTGGTAGCTGCCATCCCCACTGCAGCCTCTCACCCACATCCCTTGCAAAGTAGGGCTGGGTGGTATGGTCCTGTCCCCAGGACCTGCTCCATGTCAGGCTGTAGAAGAATGTGACAGATGCAAACAGGCATCAGGGGAGAGAGTGAAAACTTCACACCAAAACCACACTTACAGTAACCAGTTTTTCAGGAGACACATTCACTCCTTTCACATCTTCTTCTGGCTCTTCGTTTTCTTTATTGTCAGTGCAAGAGACAGAGTCTTGGACTGAGCAAGTGCTAAGCAAGTCTGGCAAGCTGGTAGATGGATACTTCAGAAAATCCCCTTCAGAAGATTCCTACCCGAGAGACAACAAAATATGTTACATCGTGTGCAGAAAAACACCAGTGTCACAGTAAAACTGCTCCATTTCACCTGCCCAGTGTGAGCTCCCTGGTAATCCTCCCCTTGTTACATGCTTCCATGTGCTCAAACTTTAAAGGCCCGGTTATAAAAAATGCACAACTGGTTTTAAAGTGCATATATAATAAACATGGGACAGTACATGTTTAAAAAATTTAGATTTCATAAAGGAGAATTTAAAATAAATGCTTCTCCAACAGCCTGTTCCTTCTCACTTTGGGTTTATTAAACATTACTGTGAGGAGACTGAGAGTTTACAGACCTCATTACTCATTTCATTGCCTCCCAAATCACACCCTGTGCTCCCGCTCCCTCCCTGTGGATGTTCCCTTCACACATTTATTTACCTACACACATAAGAATAATACAATGACAACACTACTCAGGAGAACAAAATGAAAACTGAACCACCAATGCTCTACCAACTCAGTCCTGATGCTTCAGGATCTGTTTCCAGTCTTTGGCATTGTTTCTGGCAGGCAAACACATGCATCAGCTGAAAGCAGTGGCCAGAAAGACTCTAATTTTATTGCTTTCAGAACAAATTGTATGTTCCTGAGCACTCACCAGGCCAAAAGGCAAGGCTGCATTCCTACACCAACAAATACGGCCTCAAAGGAGCTGCTAGGGAACACTTCACCTATTTACACCTTTTCTGAGGCTGCCTGAGACATGGCACAGGGTGGATTCCCCACTGCTTGCCTTTCCAAGTCCTTCTTCCAGGGACACCAAAACTGCCCAAGTGCGCAGAGCACCACAGAGACAGATTCACAGCCTGATCAGGAACATGACGTTTTATGCCACAAGCTTATTCATGATGAGGTCATCACGTGAACAAGCTTTTAAGCTTAAGGAGAAATATATGCAGTCTACTGCCTTGTGTTTTGGCAGAGTCCAATTGTCCAAAGGAAACAAAAAATGTCACTACTTCACGTCAAAGTGTGTTGTTTCCAGAATAAACACTGGTAGGGTTAATACCAAGCTGTGACCCTACAGAAGATCTTCAATGAACTTCACTGAGATATTAGAGAAGTTACAGGCTCTTCACTTTCAATATGGTAGAATAGAGCCTCTTCTTGAAAAATACAAGCATAAAGCATCCCAGTGAGCCATAAAAGCATCGAGACACTAAAGCCATAGAAACATGCATTGGGATGGCCAAGGAAACCTAAAAGTGAAGCCAAGAAAAAATTTAAAAATACTGACACAGGTGCTGGCTGACACCCTGGAAATGCAGGTAAAAGAGTGGTCTATTTGGACCAAGATGTTCCTGCCATCCCCTCAAAGGCCCTGATGAACTCACCCTGCAGGCAAGTCTTTATCTGAGACCCCTGGGCGCTTTTGGGAGCCCACTGGCCACCCACCAAACACCTGCAGCAGCCCAAGTCGGGCAGCAGCAGGATGTGATCCACAGAAAGGAGCAAGCAAGGCTTGGCAGGCTTTTCTCAAACAAAGGACAAAATACTATTTAATATCCTTCAACCTCTTCTGCGATCAAAGCAGAACGAAGAGCCCAACTGATAAATGAGTTCCACTCTCATTTCCCTGAAATTTCATGCTCCTTTATCTGTAAGAGCTCCACTCCATGCTATTAACAAGGACAAAATAAGGAACTCAAGCCAAGAGATCATCATCAAGAGACCTCAGGCGCAGGACAGAGATGAGAGACACAGAGGCTACGCAGGCAGGAAGCAGAAGAAGCTGTGAACAGCCTGCTTTATTTTGCATGTATTTTAAGAAAATGGTTTTGGCCAAAACTTAGGTAATGTCTGCGTGAATAAACACAGACTCATTTGCACACTGAACAACAGTGACAATACAAGCAAATCATTATGTTGGTCTGTACTGTGCTGATTTGCCACAAATTTATGGCAGCTACTGATAGATTTCCCCTTGCTGTACATTAAATTTAGCGGAGCAAATGTGCACGTGATTGCCTATCAAAAATATGCCCTTTTCATGAAGCACTGGCACAAACATTTTCGGATGCACGTTTGTGAGAGCACCCAGGAGAGGTCTGTACCTTGCTAGAGACCACGAGCTGCACCAGGCCAGCGGCCGAGCGAAGGAGAGCCACGGCCTCCTGGTGGGACAGCCCCACCAGCGACTGCCCGTTGATCATGAGGAGCTCATCACCAGCCATCAGCCTGCCATCCCTGCAGAAACAGAGCGGGAACATGGAGCTGCAGGGTGGTCATCCCCCAGTGCCGGCTCCGGTGGCACATGGTGGGATGTGGAGGCATGGACAACGTGTGATCTCACTGATGCTAAGTTAGCATTGCTAGTGTCCAAAAAAGGGGGCTCAGAAAGGTAACCCCAGGAAATCACTCTTATGGCCAGAGCCATCTCACACCCTTGGCAGGGCTGAGATCCCCCAAGTCTTCTTCGTGACCCAGTGGAGTTGGTCAGGGAGTAGCAGCTCTGCCTCCATTCCGTGAGGGAACAGGGCCAGGGCTGGAAGTGAGCACCCTGAGATGCACAACCCATGCTCTCACACACTGCCAATTCCATGGGAAAGACCCATCTTCCAAAAAGGGACTTGGGGAAAAAGCCCTACAAGCCTTCAGGCTCCTTGGTATTCACTCAATCACCAAGGAGGTGTTTGATCTGTCTACTGTTTGGACTCAACATGCTAGAATAAGCTTCAGTGATCAAACACAAAAATAGATTTTTATGCTAAAAATGCCATATTCTCACCCTCACACAAGGAGAGGGCAAAACACCCACACTTGCCTCATGAACCCGGCCCACATGGATAGTCCACGGCTACTCCATCACACCCACTCCCATGAAGGCACCACCATCACCTCACCTGTGTGCGGAACCGCCTTCCTCCACGTGGGTGATGATGATGCTGTGAGGGGACCGCTTCGACCCTCTGCCTCCCGTTATCTGGATTCCCAGCCCGTCCGTCCCCTTCAGGATGTGCATCTTCCATATGCGGCAACCTTCTCGCTGAGAGAAAATGTGCAGAGAGTCCTTGAATTTGGATTTGGACACCAAGAGAGGGCTGGGAGGCTACAGGAGGGAGCTATTTAGCACCTTGCTGCCCATCACCACACACCTGTATAGCTCAAGCTATACGGGTGTTTTCGCTGAGCTTTGCTACTTTAGCTGCAGTCCAAGCGAAGGAGGCAGAAAGGAGGAGGCAGCACAGAGCAGGGTCAACACGTAGAGGGTTCCTTGCAGGGATGTTTGCAGCTTTTCTGAGCCACGCAGAAGTGCTGCTCTCAATGCCCTGGTCCTTCCCGAAGCAACCAGCAGCTCCAAACCCCTTCGCCAAAACTCAAGGATGAGCTGTGCAGCGCTGCAGAGGAGCAAGACGTGGTTCAAGGGGGACCTTGAATACCAAGCAGTGCAGCTGCAGTTGCAGCAGGGACCAGACCGGCATCACACAGAAGCATTTCCCTCTCCAGAGGGGTTTGCAGGATTTGAGATGCAGGAAAGAAAACACCAGCTTCAAATTATCAGCTGCCAATCAAATATGTCTTACTGGGCAGCTGCTGTAGAGATTGTAAATAATAAATTTACCCACTGCAGAGAATAATTTTCAGTATAACCAAGGTAATAAGCAATGTTCAGGACACCTTTATTAGTTTTGGTTATTTTTAATTATTATAAATATGTATCCAAAAAGCGGTTTACAAACTTCAGAGCAATACAAAATGCAAAACACAAACTAGTTCCCATGAGTTCTACTGGCAGGATTGGGCACAAGGAAACACAAGTGTGACGGATACCAGCAGAGCAAAAAAAGGAAAGAGAAAAACAAGCAAGCAAGACACGTAAGGCAATTGCCAAAACTCTCTCAAAAAGGGGAAGAACCAGGATTATGGAATTATGAAAACTCTTGGAAGTTTTCAAGCTTGCAAGACAGCAAAATGCACAATTTGGAGGCAATTTTTAAGCCATGTGTTGTAGTCACCAGGCACCAGGTCAGCTATTTCTGACTGGGTGTGTTATGCACACAAGTAACGTTCTCACAGTACGCAAATGCCCAAGTAGCAAAGATGATTAAAATTTCATGGCAAACTGTGAAGAGCATGCACAAATTGCTGCTTGTTTCTGAGAAGGAGAACTGCTAAATATATCAGTAAACCCAAGGGCTGTGGCAGCAACCTGCAAATTTTAGGCCAATGTTGTTTACCAGAGCCTTTATTAAGTGAGGAAAATGCGGGGGTTTTTTGGGTTTTTTTTTTTTTATTTTCACATAATCACTGAAACTTCTAAATGCAATATGATTTTTTCAGATATTGGAACAAGCGAAAATTAACAAGAATAATTATCAATACTAAAATTACTAATGGGAATATGAACATGAATATTAATATTAATTAATAATATATTAATGTATCATAGCCCTTAAACCACAGATAGGAGAAACAGAAAAAAACAAACCAGGTTTCTTAAGAGGTTATCCAAAAGTCCAAGCCTGAAAACATATACACCTGTGGGTAATTTGTTAACTTGAAAGCCTTGAATATGAGCAATATCCTAACAAGGTTTAACTGGGATCTTCAACGCCTGGTAAAAGCGCAATCTCCTGCTGAATAACAGGACGTGTCAGGACAGAGGATACTTTAAAATAAATTAGAGTGATACATGAGATACTGTGTTAAATGCAGGGTCAAGAGTCAACTATATTTATCTGCTTTAAAAAAAGAACTGAGCTACAGCATGAAAATGCTCCAGAGAGATTTTATTGCTATGAAGTACCTTGCACCAATAATGAAGACAGTATAACACAGAAATATAATCCCTCTGCCTCCCCCGACCAAGCCCAGGCTGAAACGATGACCATCTATTCTCCTCACAAGATGCCACTTGGAATGTCCTGTTGTTAAACCCAGTTTGGAAGCAGACCTTCCAATAAAGTTTAACAATGCAGTCATAAAATTGTCTTTAATGATATGCAAAAGCTTTTTGAAATGCGAGTTACACCAAGGCCCACTGTGTGTAGTGGCTGGCTTGCTCCTCAGCACTCTTCACTATCACACATTTTATTACATAAAAAAAAAAAAAAACCACAAAAAAAAACAAAAAAAAAAACCCCCAAAAAAAAAAACACCAAAGGTACTCTTAACTGGCCCACTTTTGAATATCCACATGGACAGAAGAACCCATCCACAATAAAGCCAACAAAAATGTTTGGCACATGCCCAAACCTGTATTTCTTTCACTCATTTTCGCACGCCACCCTCACCTGCTCCTGTGGAAGAAAAGGCTGTCCCTTGAGTCTCCACTGGTCAGCTGCAGGCATTTCACTGGGAATAAAAACTCGGCGTCGACTGGAAATCAGAAACCCTCACTGTTTTTTCCCTTTTCCCCATAAAACATTCACAGCTCTTCATTTAACCACACACTGCAAAGCAAACACTCCCCACGAATACACATGTACCTCTGAGAGATTTTGAAAGCTAAGTATTAAAGAGCAGATTGCCAGCCTTTGCTTGAGGCCTCTGGAGAAAGGGGTGTCCAGCAGAACCCCTTTCCCTCCCAAGGAAGCTGCACAGAGCAGTGCAGGATACTTCCCAGCTGGATAAAAATGCTGCTGCTTTGAATGTGCATCTTATATGAGTTCATCACAGGAAAGCCTTAATAGTAAAGCCCCGTGCCAATTCCACAGACTTGTAAATGCATTTAAATTATACTTAAAACCAGTTTTGTTAAGTTACCAGAGACTCCTAGGTTCGACAACACAAAGCCTAAATGCTTTAAAAAAGGAGAAAAGGGGAAAAAAAAGTAGTGATGCATGTGTTTCATTTTGAAATTTTTTTGAAGCATCATATTTTCAAACTTTCCTTCATAAACAAAAAGACTACATGCTCACTTAGTCTTTAAATGAAAGCTAGGATTCTGGGACATTCCACTCCAGAGACTTACAATACCCAAAGGAAACCCCATGTGTAGTTAGATTTGGCAGTTTGCAGGTATGATGTCACTGCCCTTGGAGCCTGCATAATTCCTGCCCAGAGGACAAGTTTAACTGCTGACCAGTCTCCTTTGGTCAGCTGCATAATTCTGGTGGCTGCTTGGCTGCTGTGAGTTCCATATTTCTATTAACATCTGAATTTTCCCATCCTCTCAGAATAATTCTCACAGCTTCTTTTTTAAATGACTCAGAATAATATTCCTCCCCCCAGCTTTGTTCAGCAGTGACACAAAAAATATGCATATGTGCACCCCCAGCTCTTGGTGCAAAAACACTTCATGCACAAAGCACAGATGTGCTGATGCCAGTCCAGCCAGGTATCTCAAACTCCAGACATCCTCACCAAGGACAGAGGGTGAGGCACCTACTGGATCCTGCTGCAGCCAGGGAACAGGCAATATCCAGCCCTGGTCACTCTTAAGGAGACTTAAACTATATCCCTCTAAGCAAAGGCAGGTCACAAGCACAGCAACAGCAGCTTTTGAGAAAGGCTTGGCTTGCGCTCACTACATAACATGGAATGAATAGTTGTATACAACAGTCCATAATATTTCATTCACCTGAGATTTGGCCAAGATGGACACTGAGAAAGACACCCATGTGTGCTGTGTGTCAAAGGAATAAAAAACAAGAATGCCCCTTTAGAGACTTGTTCCCCATCTCCTGAGAGTAAATGTTAATTCTAAGATCCTCCACATTGACTTTGCTTGTAATCCCAGAGCAGCAGCAGACCTGCCTACATGGAGGGACTGTGGATTCCTCCCAACCAAGGATTTCACTGTCACAATGAACCAACATGTGTCAAAGTTGGTTTTAGAGCAGCAGATGAGACTGGGTCATTCCCTGAAATCCCTTCTAGGCTTGCATTTTTTGACTTCTCTCACACAGCAAGGAGAAACACAAATGGTCAAGTCAGGCTGCAGCTGGGCTAATGGCTAATTTTTGTTCTCTGCAGTTACATCACTTTTAGGTGACTCAACTTTCCTCCCAACTTGGCTCTTTCAAGCAGGCAGCCCTTTGGACCAGATTTTTCCACTTGAAGCTGATCAACTTCAAAGTGCCTAAGTTACAAATAATTAAAACATTTTTTTTTAAAGACAGTATAAATATTCTACTTGGATTAATTGCGGGGGGAGGCAGGGGGACCAACCGAAAACAAAGGGTCATCTTATGTAACTAACTGCAAGTGAGAACAGAGAATACAGCCAGCAGCTTCTAGTGGGTCCCTGCAGGCCATTTCTCTCCACGGTGAAGCCATTGTACATCAGGCAGACTCCGTTCAGAGCGAGCCTACATCTGGAATAAACTAGCGTGCTGCAGATCAGAAAGCGAGCGCACAGCCAGCACGACGTGGGGAAGCTTGCCTTCTGCCTGCTCTGGGTGCATACCATCAAACGCTCCATTTCATAAGCACATCATTAATAAAACAAAAAGGAACGTTTTTCCTCCAAGTTGTTGAGGGAAATAAATAAATAAGTGAATGAAAGACGCCGGCGCCGTTCTCCCCTCCACACTTCTCCTTCGCTAGCTAATTGCAGGGGAGTTTAAAGGGGGTTGACTGATTTTGACTGTGCCGTGTTCAAGAAGCTGCAAATCTATATATACAAAAGAAAAAATTGCTTTGAAATCTTTTATTAAAGACAAGCTTGGCAGGAGCAAGGTGTAAACAAATGGAAAACAGAAACACGGTAAGTAGTTAAAAAGCCAGACAGTAAAATGGAAAATGTAAAATAGTTGTCTATGAAAAAGCACTTTCTGTCACAGCAGCAATTCAGATGAACCTGATGTAAACATGTAACAATTTTAAAATAAAATCAGAGATAAGCCCTGATCAGAATAGCAATAACTATGCACTGAGTCTGTACTCACACACTGACTGACTGCCACGGACCCAAACGCAGTCCTCAGGATGTCTCCATCCCTCCACATTTCAACGTGGAATTTTACTGTTTGTCTGCAGAGACCAGTTCCCACTTACAAACTTCACAGAGTTTCTCATTAGGAGCAGCAGAAGCAAACAGTGAGATCTTACTCCCAAGCCATGGAGCTGCTTTGGAAACGTGACACTTAAGAGAAAGTCCTAAGTTCCATGCATTACAAAAAAACTACTTCAATAGGCTTCATAGCAGCTGGCAGCCAACATCCTGATCACACACAGCTGAAAACCAGCACAAAATCCCCCAAACAGAAACACACAACATTCAGACCAGTACCACAGCATCCTTCTCTCCATGAACAAGGAGAACAATGAGATGGTCATACTAGCACATACCACTCGCCAGCATCCTTCACTGATGGGATAAATTAAAAGCATTACTCCCAGCTGCCTGCCCCACCTTGAGCCACACCATCCCTCCTCCCATTATCCCTACTCCCCAGCAGGCAGGTGGGAGAGAGAGATTGGTAGCTGGGGAATTAACTTGCACAATCACATACCAGGTGAGCAGCTTGAATGCGTCAGTCTCAAGATACAGTCAAAAGCCATCACTCTTCACATCATAGATATTAATGTGAATGACTCAGTACCAGAAAATCATTCCAAAATCTGATTTTTGCAGATTCTTAACAGGGCCATTATTTCATTAGTGGATAATGAGTATATTTTTCGTCTGAACTTTGCCAGGTTATTTTTAAGGCTGATCTGACAGCAGGACTCCTGCTTTCATCTACTACCCTGGGTTTTGTTTTCATTGTTGCACAAGCAACCTAAACAACTCCAAGATAAATCAAAAGCGGGGGTGGGGGGCAGGGGGAGAAGCAATCTAAATTCTTTTATCAATAAATTATTCCAAGACAGGAGTTTTTTGTCCATCCCTACAGCTTATGAAAGTTTCTTAGCACTGAACCACTGAAGTCTTTGGCTTCTGCCTCTGCATGATGCAAGCCATACAGTGGGTGTCTCCTACACCACTTAAAATACGGGGGAAAACCCCAAACCAAAGCAGGCCTTAATAAGAATTACACTTCATTGAGGATATGAACTTTCCATGTCCTCAAACTAAGTAGGAGCCAGGAGCACAGACACAACTGTGATCGCTTTTAAGTGTCCACTCCTGATCTCACAAGTCCCCTTGTTTGGACAAACAGCCGCCAGATACTTGGCATCCTTTCACTGAAATGTGAGTACTTTCCCCATGAAAAGAGAAGTGTCCTAAGGGATGAAGCCTGGGGAACAGTCAAAAGCAAAAACATACCCTCCCCCAAACACAAACACGTAATTAAAATACACAAAACAGCCATCACAACCGAGTGGATGAAAATTCCGTGACTTAAAGCAGACTGTCCCCCAGGGATCCATCTCCCGAGACAGACTGCATGTTGACATCATTTCCTTGGCAAGGGCTTTAAACATTTTATCAACCAATGCAAGCACCTGAACTATACCATCACCCCTCACAAAAATCTGCTGGAGTCATTTGTCATCCTGAGACATCACCATCTGGATTGCACCTCTCTGAGCTGCTCCACTCCTGCCTTCAACTGAACCTTTATTGTGAGATCAGACAAATGGTTTCTCAGCTGTCTCTGACCCTGGAGGGTTTCAGTCTGGCAACTGCCCCTGGGAAGCTTTTAAGGGTTACAAGTGTTTGCACTCCCTCAAGTACGTTACCCAGTCTCATTCTCTTGCTGGGCTACTGGGAATGGCTGGTTGGTTAGTCTGAAGTTTCTCAGAAAACACTCTTGCAGCTTGAAGTAGATTAAAGCCCAGCCTAGAGTAGGTCACCATGCTCCAGTGCCAGCTAAAGAGGTGTCACTTGTGGGGACTGGTATTACATCTGTCAGCAACGGGAATCTTTTGGGTTTGCTCAGTGCTTTCAGCACCCTGCCTCAAAAATTAGGTGTATGTAGCTTTATAATTCCAACTAAAAGCCTGAAACATTACAGCACCTAAGCAAACAGCATGCACTATTTTTAGGCACGTCCACTTGGTTTCAAGCATTCACACTTAATGATTAAAACATAAAATGGTGGGAACTTACATTTCAGCCAAAGCTAGTCATTTGCATTCCAGTTGTGGGTTTGCTGTGTCTTTAATACAACACACAAAATAAAAAAAAAAACCTGACCCACCTTCTGTGTAGGTGGGAAGCGCTTTCCCTACTGGTGCTCTCATCTATTGTTGGTGATAGCTGAGTATGGCTGAGACCTCCCACAACACAACCTGTGCTGCCTTTGGGGAAACCTCATTTCCAAGACTGAGAACCTCGCTTCAAGGAAACACATTCAAACCAACACATTACAACTTATCCATTACCAAACTATGTCTACATCCAACCCTCCATCACACTCTTGGAAAATTCACTACAAAAACAGGATAAAAGGACAGGTTGCTACTCAAAATTAAAGTATACAGCTGTAGCTATCACTTAAATCACAGCAAAGGCAGGCAGAACCTGAAGTCAGTTGAAAAAAACTGGCAGCAGGTGACTTAACCCCAGAAAGCTGTGACAATTGTTGTTTTATGGCAAGGTGGAACATAACTGGCAGCAAAAAATATTAACTGTAATTTCACTACAAGCTACATCAAAGCACTTCCTAAAACCCCAAGCAAAAGCAAGGCCAAGTTTTGTCAGTGCTCTACAGCTACAATTAAAAGAGAGTCCTTGTCCCTAAGAGAGTTTACAACCCAAAATAGGCAAAGAAGAGGGAAGACATGCTTATCACAGTGCACATTAAAACTTCAAGACAGTAGATAGCCCCAGGATTCATGTTAATGAAAGTTGGAAGAAAACACAACAGATAAAAAGATGTTAAGAACAGAATCAGATTCTGAGGAAGGCCTTTATATGACTAAAAGTGTCTACATTAACACCTCAAACCAGTGTTATTTATGTCTAAAACATGCGTCATATACGAGTCCAATAAAAGCCTTGATGAAACAGTAATTACTGCTTAGGTTGCCAAAAAAAATTGATGTAAAGCAACTCAGCTTCAGTAGCTTCACTGGAGTACCTTGCTTACAACAACTTTTTCATTTTGGTACAGCAAAATGATGACTTTTTTTTTTTCCATCAAGTTTAACAAAATAGTAAAATGCTTAAAGCCATTGTATTATTTCAAGCCTCATGTTTTGATTCTTGTAATGTACTATTAGCCTTCCTCTTCTGCTTGGCAAGATAAGGAACATTTTCCATTAACCAAAACTCAAGGTGAGGCTGGCATTTACCAACACTAATTGGCAAGTACTGCTACAGAAAGGCTGTCAGCCTTTCCTAGCTGCAAAGTAAAATGCAATTCAAAAGCATTCATGCCCTTGCGAGACAAGTCATCTCAATAAGGAAGCAATAATGGGCTCGAGGAATGAAGAGAGCTGCTGATGAAAAGAGAGCAACTGCCATGCAGCAGTTGGAGCAATACAAAAGCAAGTGCTGGCTGGCAAAGACCTCGCTGGACTACTACTCACATGCATGCCTGTGTGCACCTGTGTACACACTGATGAGTCTGGAGAGCACTGTGGTCTATGCAAACTGGGCTCAGTTGGGCTGTGAGAGCAAAGCTGGCTTGGCACACTGCTCTGGTGGCTGCGACACACTGCAGAGTAATGAGGTTAACAACAGGGAGGCAAGACCTTGAAGCACTCCTCTAGCCCAGACCTCCCCAAAAACCTCTGGGAGTCATGGCATTAACATTCCCTTGCCTTTCCCCCCCATCTCATTTTTTTAGTGGACACTGACTTCAGGAAAGCATCAGATACAGCTTGCAGAACCACTAGATGCTGACTTATTTCCATCTCTCCCACCCCAGCCCCACTCCATGATGATGCTACCAGCAGCCAGGACACCTGGTGCACATCCTGAACTTCTCCCATGCCACACATTCCTGCCAAAGGAGAAACACCTAAATGCAGAGTCCCAGCCCCTCTGAACTGCCTCCCTTCATGATTAAAGCACTTTCGCCCAGCCCAATCTCCTCTGCACTGGTCACTGATAAATCTAGATCTGGATTTCAAGCCCTTAACAATTTGGATGCTTATAAAGAAGCAAGAGGACTCAAGGGCACACTGGGGGTGTTTTTACTTTCAACGGTTGGTGTTTCAAGGACTTTCAGAGCATCCTGCAGTGGCTGGAGGAAGCAAAGGGGGCCAATCTGCTCTGGTACAACTTATCTTCAGCCAAGCTGTTTCTGGCTTCATCAATGAAAACCTCTCATCATGCCAGCCAGACCTGGATCAGTTGAAGTCCCCTTTGACAACCAGACTCCGGCCCTTCACACTCCTAAGTCTGGTCCTTGCAAACCTCAGTCCTACTTCTGATCCCTGTCCATGCCAGCTTTATCTGGCCACCTCTGGGCTGAACTGAAGCAGTCCACTGATCTTCCAAAAACACCATGACAGAGAAACTGAGAACAAAACTGAGGGATTCTGTCCTAACACTATACACAGTGAAACCACAGGACTGCTCTATTTTGAGGAAAACTCACAGTTTCCTTTTATTTATAATTTTTTAGTCGACTCCAGGAGTCCCTTCCCATATTCCTCTTCCATCTGTGCCTGTGTAATTATCAGCCTGCAAAACCATGCTGTGTCTCAGGCCACTGAATAAAGAAGTAAACTTTGATTTCTGTGTTTAAGCTCCCCAATCTTCCCAAGATGTGAGGGATCATTACTCCAGCTCAGAGACTGCCTGATCTTAAATCACTGTCCCCGACTCCCACTGCTGCCAGCCTGAGTCCTCTCCAAGGTCTGGTTTCCAGACCTTAGAGATCTTCCTGCCAGGCAGATACAGTTTTGCTGCTTCAAATCCCCACATTTTTGAAAGGCATTTAGGTTCATCCTACAAATATTTCAGCATAAGTTAACCACCTGTAAACATTAAATGCTGCCTGCTAATTGATAGGTACAGTATTTACTGAAGGTTATATACCAGCAAACAGCCTGGCAGATTTGTTTATACACAGCGATAGCAATGCCAAGTGCACAGGACAGACAGATCAAGATCTGGGAGATGAAAGCAAGCCTGAAGAAGGGGACTGGCACATGCACACAAACCAGTAACACAGGAATCTCCTGGCAGGCTCACTTGACAAACAGTATTCATCTGGCCTGTCATTTCACAATCCAGCACTGCTGTTGTGAGCAGTACATATGGAGGAAACGGGCGAACAACCCCACACTTGTGGGAGAAGTACCCTGAAAATGAAGAGCACCGAAATGACATATGGATGCCTGAAAAGCACTCCCAGCACAACATCCCCTAGGCACTGGCCATGAGCTAGCTGCTGGGATCAGCAAAGCAGTGGTTGAAAACATGCAGACTCAACCCAAACTCTTCACCCCTGTTTTGGTTACAACAACTTCACAATAACTTTCTATAGGGAGAAAAAAAATGTATTTTCCTGGACCCCATATTCCAATTTCAGTAATGCTCCCATCTGTGTGCTGGGGTGGGAAAGGGGAAAGGAGCAGTGGGAAGGACCAGCCAGGTCCTCCCACATCCATGCTTGTCGCTGAGTGGCTTCTTGAAACCTTTCCTCCCACCTGCAGCCGACCTCCAGTCTGCCACAGGCTGGCTCTCCGCTCCTCAAAGCGAATATAGTGCTCCCCAAACGCGGAGGGCTGACAGCCCTGGATATTCAATTAGTCAACGTGTGGAGGAGATGGCGAGCGTGGGGCGGGCGGTGGGGACAGAGCTGCCTTCCCTGCGGAGAGGGTGCCCTGCCAATGCACCCTGTCCCTGCACAGGAGGAGATAACTCATCCTGCGGCTATGAGAGGTTTGGCTCACGCTTTGAAGCCTGGAAGGAGGCTGCAACTTCTGACACGACATCCTGGATGCCGTTTTCAAAAGGCTCCTGACACGACTGGATCTCACATGCCGGAGTGCCAGGTCATGCTTTGAAAATAGAGCTGGAAGTGAGATTTAAGGCTCCCAAGGGTCTTTATTTCCAGCCTTTTTTTTTTTCTTTTTTGAACAGGACACAAATAATTTTGAAAATTTTATTCACTGTCCCTATGGAAGACTTATTAAGAAACTGATTTAAGCCACTCATTACTCTGATAGCAGTAACCCCACAGATGCTAAAGTGATAGGATTCTATAAGGCCCTCTGGTCTTTAAGAAGCAAAGGATGATCAAGGCATGCTATTCGGGCTCCAGCTATTCACATTTCTCTTCATTCAGATGTCAGGAAAATGTAATTAGTACTGACACAGACAGAGGTCATATTTCTAAGCAAAATATTAAAAGAGGGGGGAGGGAATTAAAAAAAAAAGAGAAAAGCAATTTTACTAAATGACTGTACCTCCCAACAGGCTCCATAACCAATACACCACAGCTGAACAGATTATAGCTTTTATATTTTTCCAATCCCTCAACTATGTTTTTACATTTTACAAAGCCATCTTGTATGTGCTTTGCATTAAAAATGTATTTATTGCTCACATTGATACATGTATGTTCTGAATTTAACAATTTATTTCTCAGACCAAAATGACTCAAAACATCAAGGTAACACTAGCATGAGATGGCTCTGGATCAAGAACTTCTTTTTTTTTTTATTATATCTATATGTTTTGGCTTTCCACTTCAAAAAAAAAGTCTGATCATCTTCATTTATAATATGTGTCTAATTAGACATCTTCAGAACAGATTCAAGAAGTTTTTATATGGACCAGAGCTTTCAAAACACCAAATGATTATTTTATTTATTTTTAAGCTTTTCATGTTTTCTTTTAGAAAGACTACAATTACAAGGCTTGCAAGAACAGTACACAAACACCCTACCCTTTCTGTTGCACCATAAAATCCAAAGTGCCTCACTGATGCAAAGAGCAAGTTTTTGTAATTACAGTTCTTTAAAACCAGAGGTTTTTTTAAATTGCTTTTAGCTCCTACAACGTACTTTAAATTAAATTACTCTAAGTTTGCAACCACCATCACCACCACACTGCAGTAGTGCTGAGGAGTACTAATTCAGAGGACACGTTTAAACCCATGCTTTTCTCAACAGAATTTAGTGATGAGATGTCCACTCATACTGCTTTGTTACCAGCTTTGAAGTCTTAAAACCAAAACCAGCTGCTACAGCCAGCCCCAAGCCCAACAAAGCAATGCTCATCTGTTTATACTATCAGTGCCTCTGGAAAGATTGGCAGACGGTGCTTCTGGTGATAGATGCAAACTGAAACCTGATCAAGGTTTGGGTTATTTTTCTTTATCTGGCAATGCTGCAATTCTAGGCAGGCAACAAACCCCAAGATCTCCATTAGCAGAAAGAGAGAAGCAATGAAAGCCCCAACCCCACTGTCGTCCCAAACATTAACAAATCATCTATCTCATCAACGCTGAGAAAATTCTGCGATTACTTCCATGCGGTTCCCAAACACCGGATGAACAAGTTTGTAGCACAAATACATGCAACGTGGTCTGGTGCATCAAAAAGGGAAGCTTCAATTCCAATGTTAACATGAGCTAAAAGGTGACATCAAGTACAGGTAGAGCTAAACATGAAGCCCCAAAGGACAAAATTACCATCTTCCACTGACATCTCCTGCCCCAGTGTCACAGGGTCACCAGTTGTCTCAACAAAAGAAATCCTGAGACCAACCCTGACAGGTCAGAGATATAAGGACCTTCCCCTCCATCATGGATGGAATATGACAGAGGTTTCTGACAATTATTACTTAACTCTTCAATCCTCCTGCCCCCTGCTTTGGACCACATCCCAAAACTTGGTGCCTTGACAGCCTATCTTGTCCCCTGGAGGCTCAGCCCAAGGACAGAGCACTGAAACTACGGAAATGCCTGGCAAATCCATTTAATTCGCTTGCATGCCTGCTGCTCTTCGTTCTCTAGAAAAACCAATGCAAACATACCTGGGCAGACTGGTCCCCAACATCTGGCATGCCACCATCTGACAGCCGGCACTGGTAGGGTGCCCCAGTGCCTTGTTGCTGCTCTTCCCCATTGCTTTCTGCTTCAGAGGTCTCTGGCTGAGCAACCTCCACCTCCATCGGGCTGCAGTGCCCGTTCCCGTGCTCCGAGCCCAGCTTCTCCTTGCTGTCCTTGCTGCCCGGTGTCCTGGTGATGACCCCAAACTTCCTGGTCCTTTTCCCATTCTGAGCGGCTCTGTCACCGGGCTCGGGGCTGGGCTTGGCTTTGGGGTCACAGCTGTTGCTGTTGTTGCCGTTGGAGGGAGGAAGAGGGGCCTTGCGCTTGATGCGGCGCAACATGATCAGGTAGACGAAGCCGCCATTCCAGCACTGCTCGGCCAGGTAACTGCAAGGAAAGGGATGTGTGAGGATTACTAACTACTCCACAGTGCCCACTAATGCCCCACAGTGCCCACACACCGTCCTGGGACCCCAACATTCCATACCCTGTGATGCTCAGGCATCACCTCAGGCAGCTGACTGCCTGATGTGTGGCTGTGTTATCACACCCCGAAGCATGGGCAAATGCTTTCTTTCTTCAGTATTGGAGGAGAATTGTGGAATAATATCAGGGATAGTAACAGCCCTACCAGACACTCGGGCTGATCCCACTGCAGCATAACATGACAGCTGGTAAATGCCACCAAATATGTTCCTACCACCTTGATCTCCATACCTGCACCACAGCAACAGGAAAAGGGGAAGCAGGCGAAACTGAGAGGGTTTCCAGTGCAGTATTAAAATAAATAAATATTTTTTTAAAAAACGGAAAATCAGGCAGGCTTCATTTGTACAGCAGCCCATAGAGCATTTGCATCTGAAATAAACCTCCTTAGTGAAACTAATCTGCTTCAGCATACATAAATGCTTTGAAGGCCTCAGGGAAAATGAAAAATTAGCTGCTGCGGTAAGCAGGCATAACACCAATGGGCCCCAGTACAGCAAAACACGGCAACAAGGCATCCCAGCTGCTGAAAAGGAAATCAGGTGGGTTTCCTTCATAGCAAGCATATTCCAGTCAAAGGAAGGGCCAAGTCATCTCAGCTGTTCAAGGAGCAGCCCCCAGGCACCAGAGCAAAGCATCATCTCCCCTCCTGAAGTTTCTGGATGTGCCTTGAGGGAATTAACTTTTCTGCTTCAAGCAAACCCTCTGTGACCTTACAGAAACTGCACCCATTGATGCAAAAGGGGAATCTAACTTCATGCCTCTTTTGGGAAAGGATATACCTCAACCCAAATTCTTGAAATATTTGGGTTCTGAGCCAAGGGTGTAACCAACTGAGAGTACAAACAAGCTGGAATCTGTACTTAGCAGGTTTGTATGTGCCCTTTCACACTAATTTAGGTCCCCAAAATATATTGCCTTTCTCACTAGTGAAGGCAGCAGGAATTTCCCAGTGCATCAAATAAGCCTCAGCATCAAATAAGCTGCAGTTGCAATGAACTCTCCACTGATATGGAGCAGTTGCTGAACCTACAGATTTTAGAGATGAGAAACTAGCTGTGGAGTTGCACCACAGAAGATTCGAAGAGAAAATAACACAGCACTTGTGCCTGAGAGAGGAGGAGCAACTCAAGAGTCTGCCACCAATATTTTCCTCTCCCTGCTGCTTGTAGGCTAATTTTCCTCTTCCCTTTCTTAAAAGTTGTTTGGTCTCAAATAAAACCTTTCCAACTTAATCCTGCACAGAGGTGACTTAATGGCAAAACAGGAAAAGCAGCTATGATAACCCCTAAAGCAAACTCCTGCACGGAGGAGTGAGGAAAGCACTCTCAACTACTAAAGTAATCCGGACCAGCCTAGCAGTGGCTGGAAATAAAACACTGGGTGTGTGTTTCTGTCCAGGGACAAGAGTTGGTATTTTAACTCCACTTCTTCCCTAAGCTTCAATGTCCCCCACAGACAACATCAGCATTCAAATCACTTACATTTAATTAAGCAGACCGATGTCCAAATGAATACTGCAACTAAATAACCTTAAAAGCAGCCCTGGAGCAACAGAAGGGAAGGACAAGTATGTGCTGAAGTTCCCCAATGAATATAAACTGAACTCCAGCCCCCTGGACAGTCCATTCAGTTTTCACCAGGCAATTCTTCTTTTTATATTTTTTTTTTCCCAGACATTAAGACTATTTAAATAAAGCCCTAAAACCACCTTTTCCAAAATGGCTGAAAGCAGACAGTTGAAAAGCCCCTCTGGTTGAGAAGTCTCGGCAGCCAAGGTCAGCTGTCTGGGTGGCCATGAGGTGACACTTGGCTCCAGGAGACACATGAGGCTGGCAGGGTTAGCCAAAAAAAAAAATAAAAAAATCCAGAACTAAGATGGAAGTATTTTTGATTATCAAGTTGAAAGAAATATTCTTTTAATCACCGGAAAAGGGGCAGTTCTGTTCCAGAAACAATATAAGCTGCCTGTTTTTCACATTTATCTTTCAACTCAAATTTCAAGGCAGCCAGTAAAGTTGATTAAAATTCATGACTTTTGCTTGCAGCAATACCACTGCACTCTGATCCATCACACATAAGCCTGATAGCACTGCTTCTCCTGGCACATGGAAACAGGAAAGCAGCTTCTCTTCCCACAGTCCTGTGGCTTATATGGGTGCTGCCCACCCTGTCTTTAGGCAGAGTCAGGTCTGCCTGACTTGTTTCTGTGCAGGTGCATGTACGTGGGGTTTTTGAAACACTGATCTCTGACGTAGTTTTTACTACCAGAAACCAAGTGCATGCATTAATCAACTACTTGATTTTGGAAGTAAGGGGAATAAGAGGCAACTTAGCATATGTCCAAATAAACTAATTCTGTAGAGGCAAAAATAATTTACTGTATCACCTCCACTTGTGGTACATTTATTCCATTCATAAAAAATGAAATAAAGCTTTTCGTAAAGCTACAAAAAGGGAATAGAAAAGGGAGGGTTTTTTCCTATCCACTCTTCACACACAACCATCCCTCCAGTCTGGAGCAGGGTTACAGCAAGCAGAAATAGATGCAGCTGCGCTGAAGTCAGCGGAGCCATGCTGATTTACTCCATATGTTGAGATGGCCTGCATGTTCCAGGCATGCAGCCTGTAGTAACTCATGGGTTTATGTCTTCTTGAGTACTTTTCAGCAGTTCAAAGCACACAATAAGTTTCCATGAAAAAAAAAAAAAGTCTCCTCTGGGTCAGTGAGCAATTACCTTCGCATGGCAGCAACTCATTGCATACACCAGACCATGTCAGGTATTTCCGGACAGGGTAAGTCCTGCTGGGACCAATGATGCAGTAAGTGGCATCATTATCTCAAGAGTTTGTTTTGAACCAAAGACCAGGAAAACCAGCACTGATACACCACTGAACTCCTATGACAAGACAGGAGACAAGATAGGAAAATAATATACCAACAAACTGCGGTCATTTATTGTATTGCCCTCCCAAGATAGGACTGATAACCGAGGAGCCTGAGCTGCCTGTAAGTTCTGCTAAGTACATGCCACCTACTTAGCTGGCTTCGTTTTCCTTTGCTGTTTCTTTCCTGTTTAAGTAAGAAGACAAAAAACCCCAGGGAAGCACAACAAGCTCTCAACACTGTACAAAAGACAGGTAAGGTTGTATTAAATGAGTGAGAACCTTCAGGTTTTTAATTGCTTTCTACTAGTTCAGGACTAGCCCATGCCAGAAAGGAGTAGCAGGATAGATTCAATAAAATGTAATTATACAGTCTCTGGACTGCAGAAAACTGCAAAAAGGCAGACTACACCCCAAATCCCCCTTCTCAGGCGGTCTCTGTGTGTAATGCAGACAAGCCTTTTTTTAGATCTGGTCCCTGGAGAGCACTCACAGAGATTTTAGCAATCAATACGCCAACAGTGTGTCAGGCAGGGCAGGCTCAGAGCTGATGAGCACACGCAGCAGCTCTCGGCACAGATGTGGGGAATCAGCTCCAACCTACCAGCTGCCTTTTAGTTTGAACATGGACTTCAACTTGGATGGAGAAGGTGCACAGAGCAAATATATTCCTAATTCAGCTTTGACTGATCCAAATTTATTGAAAACTATGACTCTAAAACACACTCTTTCCCACTTTGGTTTGCAGGGTATGGAGTAGGGTTTGGTGAAAGCCTTGGACCTCACACACCAGCTAAGAAACATTGGGGAGCTACTCCAACTGCCACCAAATCACAACACACAACAAAAGCTATTAGCACTGATTTTAAGAATATATGAGATTTTACCAGCTCATCATACACCTACTAGTATCAGTTACCAAAGCAAAAAATTTTAGCAGCAAAACACTCATCCACACCTTCAAGTCCCCATGGCACAGCTAGGAGTCCCCTCAGACACTATGGCATCATCAGGATGATGCCATATCAGGATCTAAAAAAAAATCCCTGAAATACTGGCTTGGAAACATTTTCCACTGGCACGCTCAGAAGGAAGGACCACCTGGCTGCTCCTGCTATTTTGATCTCACCCTGGCACCAGTGCTGATAAACCCTAGCCCATATAAAATGTAACTCTTAAGCAGTGGGGAAGACTTGTTCTTCTCCATAGGAGAGAAACCATGAAAATGTTAATAATCCTTAAAACCAGGAGGAAATCGTTTCACACTTGAGACAGAGTTGGAAAGTTACCTCTTGCAAAGCTCAACCACAGGTTGAAAAATGCAACTGGTGGCTGATATCAAGGGGTGTTTAATACCCTTTTTGTATCAGGGCTATAAAGAGAGGGACACATTCACTTCCTTCGGAGACTATTTTGAGTTATTCATCCAAATCCCATTTCTCCCCTACACAGCTGAACTGACTGCTGTGATCATAAAAGCTGATAAACTCGCTGAGTTTATTCCAAGTTCCTTGGCGAGCATGTGAAGTGTCAGACTCGGAAATGGTGTCTTAGACCAAGACAGTAATTTTTTTCATTCTTATATATATAATTTGAGTGTATGCATGTATAAATATAAAGGTCTACAGACTTGACAAGAGCATGCTGTGACAAGCTCTCTGTCACATCCTATCTCACTTGAACAAATGCAGACAGCCACACTGAGCCATGGAAAAACCAAAGCAGATCCAGCAGCCATAAGAAAGCATCTGGATCCACTTTAGGGTCAGAAATATTGAAGTATGTTTATTTTACACTAATAATACTGTTTAGCATTTCTCCAGAACCCTTCATCCTGATAGATCAGAAAGTGCTTTGGATGATACACACCGAGCATCACTGACATCTTGCCAGCCAGCCCCCTCGTGCAGCTCACCAAGGCACGGAGCAGAAACCTCAGTCGAGACAACCACTTTCAGAGCCCTCGCCTACCTCCCCCCCCGGGACCTGTAATGTCCTTCACAGGACAGACAGACCACTAATTTTCATGCTCTTCTCTGAAAGACTTTGGAGTGGTAAAATGTCTTGAAACTCAATCTTCTTTAGGCTGGAAAGATGAAGGGCAGTGCTGATCCTTGCAGAGCTGAAACCTCCAGCCCCAAGGGGGATTTTAAAAGCTAAACTTAACAAACCATTTCTCCATGACACTGGCAAAGGAGCTAACTTGCTTTTCAGGTAAGGCAGGGCAAATTAATGACTAACAGATAGCGACTGATTGAAGGATCCTCATGAAACCCTCACCTTGCTGCCGTCACTGTGCAAGAACACCCACCCCACTTAGCACAGATTTTGGCAAGCACTAAGGGGTACTTCCCACAGACTGCCATGTCTTCAGGCAGGAGTCAAGTCTGCCTTAATGCAGGCAAAGGAAAACACCAAGCTGGGGAGCTGCATCTGAGCTTGCGAGAGGTTACACTTCCGCAGGGCTGCAGGGACACCCTCATCCACTTCATTGGAGAACTAAGCTCTCCAGCCTTAATTTATCGTAGCAGAGAACAATGGTGCTGGTAAATCTGGCTGCTACGTCAACATACTCTGTGGGCACAGAGCTGCAGCACACCAGGAATGAGCCTGATCCAGTATCTCCTCACCAACAAGCCTTTTCCTGCCCCAGGCTCTGCAGGCAATGGCACACATGGGACACAATGTTCTCTGCCTCCCTTAATAAGCAAGAGGAAAGGGAGAAAGGGCAAAGGAAAAGTCAGTCACAGAGCTGAGAGGTTAATAACACCCAGGGAGTGCATTCAAACAGCCCAGGGTACACAAGAGGTGCTCCTATCTGCCTTTTGAGGACAAGCAACCCTCAGCCTTCAGCTCATGGCCAAGGTTTAGCAGCAACTCCACAAGACTCACAGAGGCTGTGGCCTCTATGCCAGATTTTACTTGGGATAGCCAAATTGGTGGATTTCTGGAAAACTCTGAATCCAGTATTTCTGACCATAGCATGTTTTTCACTATTTAATTTATAGCAGAGAATGCAACTAGATTTACTGAAATTTTGAAGGAAAAACAACTTTGAAAGTTAAATTTCCAGGTATATTTAGTAAGGTTGGCAGGAGGCCTTCAGCAAGACCTCTTTGCCCACCACGAAATCCTGAACTCTTAGGAGTGGCAAAAAGGGAGGAGAGGAAGGATTACTGCTGTGCTCTCATGGACTCTCTGGCCTGCCTGCAGCTTTTGCTCTAAGATGGCATTCAGTTTACCCTTTCGACACAGGACCACGATAAAGCCTGGTGAGATACCTCATTCTACCTGGTATCAGTGCAATGACATGGCTTTGAATTTGGGAAGACTGAATTCCTTTCACCTTCCTGTGCTACAAATCCCTGACAGCACCCCAGGTAAGTCTTCCCATGAAAAAAATAGGGCCAACAACATGGCATCCCACATTGTTGCTGCAAGGTCTGAGGTGGTGAAGCCACTGACTTTAAGTATTGCAGTTTCACAACAACCTTACACCTGGGATCAGCCTACACCAAACACCACCACAGCTTTCCTCCCACCCCATATCCTGCCTGCTCAGGTGCTGGCACAGTCATAGGGACAACAGTACAAACGAACCCTATTAAGGAACTGATCCAGCTTTAAACTAACCCAGCCACAGCAAACTTTCAACAACTCAGACCTCAAGATAAGTGTTTTAAACCCAGCCCAGTGCTCTGATCTGGTCGCAGTGGTGCAGAAGCAGGGACAGGTAGCAAGGGATCACATTTCCGCTCCCACCAACAGCCCCCACCTATGCAGGGCTGAGAGACACGCGTGGCTGCAGCCCCAGGGAAGGGAGTTGCACACATGGCGCAGACAGAACTACTGTCTGGCGTTTGTATCTCCTCTTCCTAAAACCCAAAGGATACGCACCCTTTCCACAGACAACGAAGCCCTGCTGAATCACATCTTCATCACAGGTGTGGAAAGAAGACAGGCTGGATCATTTCCATTATGCTGGTACAGCACAAAACCCACACATTTCCACCCTGCATGTTGTTGAGATGCTTCAGAAACACGTCCAGGGCTTTGTCAGGGCAGCCAGCAGAGCAGGGACCTCCAAAACACACTGTACATGGATGAAAGATATGAGTGGCCACAGAGATTCCTTTCTTCTCCCAGAACAAACATCTGAAGAGGACGACTTGAGGAGCTGCACAGCCTCTCCACATCTAAGCAACCCCCAAACTCTGACAGATATCCTAAACCTAACAGATTTTGCAATTGCAGTCATCATAAAATCCTTTGAGATTTTCTGCCCTGGCTGCTGATGTATTGGCTGCGCTAGCAGGACAGGACAGTAATGCTGCATTTAGACTGCAGAGATTCTGGACTTGAGCTTTACAAAGGACCTGATCTCACTAAACATGCAACTCTCACAACTGCATCTGCAAGTCCCAGTAGGCAGAGGCACATGGTGCTTTTTGGGCTTGGGTCCTAGAGTCCCAAGGTTAGGTGTTAAGAAGACAAATTCTATTTGTTCCTTAGTTAGCAGTAGAGTGCACAAACAAAAGTGGTCTAATCCAGTCAAACCATCCCGGCACTGAATGTTCCAATTTGTTAGTTCATAGTTCTGCTGCAAATGGACATTCAGCTGGCAACACGGCCACTCTCACAAATATCATATTCAGTTGAAAGAAAACTACACCATTTCAAATCCCTAGTTATCAGTTTCAAAATAATAAACACTTTCTACTTTTACTGCAACAGGCCAAAATGATATCAAGTTACACCTGGGCATCTCCACCTGCAGGTATCCCCTGCTGCGTTCCTGCTGTTCAGACACAGTCTCTCCCACCACGATGACCTCTTGCCCTTCAGAAGACACTCATGCTCCTGAAGTTCCAAGCGATACAAACAGAAGCTTTTTTGTTTGCTGTTCTATGCAACTGCTCCTCATTCCCAATCGCTGTCTTACTGAGGACTTAGAGGCAAGTCAAGTTTTACAGTTTTTCTACGCTTTTGCCAAAGAAGGTGTCTATTTCTCTTCCTTGTGAAGCCCAGAGGTGGACAAGCCTTTCCTTGGACAACTCAGTTGCTGATGCCTCACAGTAATGCAGCTGCCACACAGGGGCAAATGTAATACATGTTCATCTCTGACCACCACCACAGTCAACAACAGAGAAGCTTTCCCATTACTGCATTTTTAGCAAATATATTTTGAAAAATGTCTTGAATTGGGTTCGTCTGGCCTCCTCAAGCAAGGTTGTACTGGATTCTGATGCAACACGGAGCAGTTATCTTACAGCCTTGTTACTAAAGGATGGGCAGAGGGGAAAATATGCCTAGGAACTGCAGACAAAGAAGGATGTTCAATCTCCAGGGAGCATGTTAGCCACTGTCCCTCCCAACACTCGCATGATCAAGGGCTGCCATCAACAGCCTTGATGAACATCTAGGCTACCACTGTAATACAAATCAAGAGCACGAGCATGCTCAATGCACTCTGGCTGCTGTGCCATTTACTCCAGCTGGATGTCCACCAGCACTTGGTCGCTGGAAATGCCCTAGAGGTAACACAAAGTAACCCCCAAAATAACCAATGGGGAAGTCAAGTCTCACCTCAACAGTTTCATCCTCCCCTTTGCATGTCTCCCTAATGCAGACATGGGGTAACTGCCTCTGCCTTTAATGAGAGTGTTAGTCAGTATTCTGATCTGAAGAAGGTTCACAAAGACCAGTGCTATTATCTGTTTCATCCACACATGATTTTCTGCCTCACAAGAAGTGCAAGGACTCCACCAGACAAGATTTGCTTGTGGGCATGCCCAGCACACACAGGGGAATACAAATAAATTCCTGATTACTATTTGCAGTAGTTGCTGTAAGTTACAGAGCAGTGCTCAAAGTGTTTTCACTGCTACTGGTAATTGCAGAGATCCAGTTTGTTATCATTAGTTCAGATATTTGGCTTTTTTAAAAATGGCACTTCTGGATTGGGCAGCAAATCTCAAATGTGAACAAAGAGGGGCTGAAGCTTTGACTTTCAAACTGAGGGACTATATCAAAATACAGGTTTTAGTTTATTACATATTTGCATTGAGTGCTATCTTTCTGAAGTCTCCAGATTTGCATGGTAGGAACTTTATTTCTCCACCATGCTCCTCCCTTGTACAAGACTCACTCCATAACAAGCAAATTCACATATGCAAAACATGAAACAGAACCATAGAGCATCCTGAGCTGCAAGGGATTCACAAGGATCCTTCAGGGCAACTCCTGGCCCTGCAGAAACAACCCCAAGAATCTCACCATGCGCTTGAGAGCATTGTCCAAAATAAACCACCCAACTGTAAAGCACATGTGCCTTACACAAAGGAAGAAGGTCAAGACATCCATGTGTGTGATCTACGTACAGAGTACATTAAATGTGTAATGCTGCTGTCACTTCACCCTGAGTACTCAAATCTTGTCACCGTGTTTCACACCTCACCACATTATTTCCAGGGCCCTCCGCCTTTCCTCCAGGCTATTTTAGGATCACCCCTTTAAAACAACTTCTTTCTAAGTATCCAGCTCACATCCTTTCCTCTTCCTCCCTGCAAATCTTTTATCTAATTCTGCCCCCAGTTTCAAATCACACCAGGCAGCAGACAGCCAAGAGTAGATTTAACCAGAGAGAAATGGTTTGTACTCAAAATTGAACAAGAAGTCCAGCATGGGAGATATTCTTTACCACAATCCAGGATTTTTCACTGCCAGACACAGCAGCCAGGGAGGGTACCACAAAAAATTGCCCTTGTGAATGTGATGCCCCCCCTGATGCCAAGGCCAGTGGCAGGAGGGCTGCAAGCCCACAGGAGTTGGATCTGCCCCTAGACAGTGCCGGCACAGCAGCACAGGATAGTGCTAGTGGCAGGGGCNTGGGATAAACCTGCCTAATTCTCCCTATGCAGAAATTATCACAAATGCCCAAACGGGAGGAGAACAAACACATCTCACTTAAATAGATCTTACTCCAGCAGCAAAATTTTACAATTTATTGTATTTTAAATGGTGGTGGGGGAACAATCAAAAACACTAAACAAAACAAAATAGTAATCTCTGCAACATTGTTTTGGCAAATCACATTCTTTGGGTTTTAACATTAGTTGCAATTCCCAACCTCTTTCCACTGAGAAGTGAAGGTTTGGATGTCTGCAAGCAATGAAAATGAGAGCCAGAAAATTTAATCAGTCTATTTTACTGCAGGAAGCAGTATGCTGGGTTAGAAGAGACTTATTTCCAATGCTTTTGCAGGCTTACTTGAGCTCCTGAGAGGAGCCCTATTAACAGAGAGAGGCCAGGCTTCAAATAACTCTGTAACTGCTGGGGGGGCAGATAGGGAAAGAAAAAATTCATGGCTCTCAGATTTATTTGAGGGGGTCAATTTTAGCAGCAATGGCTACTTGCCTTCAGAAGAGTGCTCAGTTTTGAGCATTTTCCAGGATTCTTCCTAATACTGGAAACAGCAGCTACTTCCACCAGCTGATTCTTCCTTTCTGGGGGGAGTAATGTCTGTTGTTCAGCATCCTCGGATCTTGTGATTTGACCATGAAGCTCAGTAAACCAGAAACATGTATTTGAGATGAGAAATTCACCTCTCAAATAACAGCAGAATAGAAAACCTAACTCTCTGTGAGAGCAGGAGAAAAGTCTGAAAGTATGATCTGAAGACACTGCAAAAAGCCTTAAACACAGGGGGAAAAAAAGAGCGTGAATTCCTACAAATGCATCCCCACATTACTTTTTGTGACTTCAGGATGGATTCCAGGCTGCAGAAGGCCTGAGGAAGAAGGAAAAAGGAGTGAATTTTCCACAGGTGGTGAGACCCTCAACAGGCCCAGGCAACACCGTCACCCAAAACTCTGCTCACAGGCTGCCCCAGACTCAGCCCTCCCTCTGAGGCCGTCAGCGTCTCATTTCACTTGCACCCACTCTCGCAAAGGATAATTTTGCCTTTTGAAGGCCATGGTCCACGGGGACAGGAGGTTTATTTAGCTATTTAACATCACTGTTTTGTTCTCTGCAGTGAGGACGGGCTGTGCATACAGTAAATCCCGGGGATGAACTGCTTTCGGCTCTGACTATGGGCTTGCTGAACCGTGCTTCCTCTGCATGCTGCAACAGGTTTCTAACCATAACAACCCTGCACAAAGCACCATCTCTTGCTCAACAGTTTCCATCAGTCACACCAAACCTTTCCTCTCTCCCACTGCCTAAATACATCTTTGATATTCCTGTTGTTTTGGCCAGAACAAAGGACTCACCTGCCCTAAAACAAGCAAACTGTGCTGGTACTCATTCAGTTTTACAATTCCCCATGAGAACAAACATTTCCCATCTGAGCTCCCCAGCGACGGGCCTGAAGTTACTTTTGCCCAGGCAAGTGCACAGCCTTGAATTCAGGCACTTCCCTGTTTGATGCTCAGGATTCCCAGGAGGAAGCAGATCACCAGCAAAACAAGGGCAACTTGCTGAGGCTATCACCAACACAGGTGGAGATAATCACTCCTGCTTGGGTGACAACTGCCCCCAGGATGACACCTCTACTGACA
Source organism: Pachyramphus minor (assembly GCA_013397135.1). Taxonomy (NCBI): domain Eukaryota; kingdom Metazoa; phylum Chordata; class Aves; order Passeriformes; family Tyrannidae; genus Pachyramphus; species Pachyramphus minor. Next base: position 388,820 of record VYXB01002517.1, read on the forward strand.
CTGTACACCCCCAGACACCAACGCTCAAGTAAATTTAGGAACTACAGCCAGGACTCTGCAACAAAACAGCCTGCAAAGGCAGGAATTGGGCAATGCCAGATATACATGTGCATGTCTGTCTGTTGTGAGTTTGTCTCTTTCCTTGGATGCTCACATTATAAACCAGCTTTTAATTACAACCTCACTTTCTGTTTTTACCACAGCGAGTTTGAATGAGGCCAAAAGGGAGAAGAATTAAGGAACGCACATGGCAGCAGCCATAAACGTTTCCTAACTTTCACTTGGTTTTGCAACACAAACAAGACAGGCATGCCCTCCTTGGAGGACCCATGGATTAAAGCTTGCAGATGATTTCAACTTCCCAACAAATGCTTTGCACATAGTGAAGTTTCTGGATTTAATACAGATTTTGCAGACTGTTGTAACCACTCTGCCAGCTACACACAAGCACCCCTCTGACAGGCCATGATGGGGACTGCAATCCCAGAAACTGCCTTGGGACAGTTCCCAGCAGCATCCCTGAAAGCAAACATTATTTTAACCGTCAGGAGAACAAACAGGATTCTGCCTTCTGCATCTATTCAAATAACTGGCTTTTCCCACCACCAAAACATCCTCCCCCAGTTGCTGCTGCAGCCAAAATTCATCAGTATTTGCCCCAAGTTGTAGCTTCATTAGATGTTGCCAAACATAACACAGGTGCAATCCAAATTGGGACATGACGGCAGGGTTAAATATATACTTTTCTTTTAAACAAATTAAAAAAAAAAAAACAAACCAAAACCAAACCAAAAAAACCCACCAGCAACAGAGATCACAAGCTCTCATCCTCTATCCCACATTAGGATATCACCCCACAACTTTTATCCCTAACTTTTTTCTGCCTCACACCTCCATCACACCATGATGACAGAGAGGGTAATTCATTCATTTCTGCTCCTTGTGGACTCAGGAAGGAGCTGCTTGCAGCCCTGATCCTGCCTCTGAGCAGGGACTGATGCTGCCACCCAAAAGGTGACACAGGTACGTCAGCCCAGTGACCAGTGAGGACCAAATCCATTACCACAGAAGCAGGCAAGGGCAGATATCACTGCACACCACCCGGTTGAGAGCAGCCCCTGGCATAAACACTGGGACACCCCGCTGCTTAAGCAGGAGACTATCCTATAGGAGAGGCATCACCCAGAACTGCAGAGCCCATTGAGGTTGCTGCCCAGCAGCTCCTGGCTTGAAGGAGATGTTTGGTGCTGTGGTACCAGACACACTGAGGTGAAAACACCCCTAGGAGCCCAATGAAGAGGCGTGGCAGATGGGGAGGAGGTGCAGCACCAGCCCTGCTCACCTGGCACAGTGCAGAAGAAAATATGGCAAATGGGCATCCCTTCCCCTCCAGCTGCCAGACCCTGGCGCTATGAAGAGTCTGTTTGCTGTTGGGGTGCTGCCAGCACATGAGAAAGCCAGAGCCAGGGGAATTAAGCATACATCACTCTGCACTGTGGCTATGGTTCCCAATACATCACACCATCAACTTAAGTTTCCCAGAGTGATGCAAAACAGGGAACGATTGTCCTCCTTTTTTTTTTTTTTCCTTGTTTAGATTTAGGATCCACCCAGAAATCTCCAGCCCTGGCATGAGACAGACCAGCAGCACGTCACAAGAAATCCCCTGTAAGCCTTCTGATGACTTTCATCTATTATTCACTTACCACAAATCCTTGCCATTAACAAACTGCACTAAGGGAATCCGAACTTTCAAAGCCACAAATCTCCTAATAACTATGGCCGCTTTATACATGCTTTAGGATTAGCCATGTCATCTGGTTAGAAACTCAAAGCTGCTCTTCATTATTGGATTCAACCCGCCTGCAAACAGAGAGGAGACTGGTAATGCTGCCACTGATTTCAATGGTGCACAGGCATTCATTACATGACACCCTCCTTCAAGCCCAGTGGCACAAATTTATGCTGCACTACTGTGCCAAAGACCCAGAAACCTCCCTCAAGCACACTAAGACCGACCCTGGCAGACAGCATTGGAGTGAACTTGACTCCAAGCACACTCAGACTTCACACTGGCTCCTAGTATGCAAACTGAAGGCAGTTTTACAACTATCTGCTCTGTAAATTAAGAGTCCCTTTAGTTGCTTTGAAAAATAAGAGCTTATTTAGTCAATACATCGGCTTCTTCAAAGAGCCTTCAAACTAATTAGCCATACAGAGTTACTATTAAAATATAGAGCTTACACTCAATACTCTTGACGATAACAGAGCTGGTGCTTTGGTACTGAAGCTATAGAATTAGCACAAACTTCATCAGATGCATTTTCCTATAGGCTCCAAATTATATTTCAAACTGAATATTTTCCTTTCCTGCGGTGGATGTGGGAATTCACTTAATTCATTTGTAAGTTCAAAGCAATAATGTTTTTTAGCCCATGTGCAGATCAAGACTTTGAATATTCAACAGTAACAGACAGCACAAGGGGATGGAAGATAGGCACAAGAAAAGATGCTGAAAACAAAAGCTGCAATAAAAAAGTAAAGAAGGTAAAAAAAGAAAAGTTGCTGTACTATAGATGACCCACAGAGCTATTCCAGTTGAACTTTCACAGGACAGAGGAGTGGGGATTGCTCAATTTAATGCAAAGGGTACACTAGCTAGAGGCAAACCCTCCCTCATAGATGTAAACAGGCTGTCAAAACAAAGTTTACAAAACTCCACAAGATATGCAAAGCCCAGAGAAGCAGACTGCAAGACTCAAATTTTAATTCCAGGAGTTCCTGCCCATCCCTGCTTATTACAGAGTGGGTTTATTTGGCAGATAAGCCTTTGCTACTTAAAAGAGATAAAAAAGTCGAAGTCAACAGCAACACAGGAAGAGAAATTTCCTTTCCCCTTTTGACTTCCATCTATCTGCTTTACACAGAGGTTTACTTACAGCAGAGACCAGCAGGTATGCATCCGAGAACTCAGCACCGCCACCACCCCGTGTAACTCCAATCCCCCTTCCTCTCCTCCTCCACCACCTGCCCCACCCACAGCACTCAGCTCTTCCACCAGCTCTTCCAGCTCACTTCCCTCCCCAAAGGAATTGCCACCTCTTGCTCCAAAGGTGTTACAAGTCATAACTCTGACTTTCAGGGAAGAACCTGGCAGCAACTACTGAGGGGGGAGGAGGGGGGGAGGAGAGGGAGAAAGCAAGTCCTGACAGGGGGACAGGGGGAACTAAAAATTACCATTACAAATCATCACAGCTACTTTGTTATTAGCTTACAACATCATATAGCTGATTTCCTTCCCCTCCTCTTGCTACACTTTCACTGACTGTATTGATTGGACTTGTCAGCATGTTCTCACATAAGACTGAATTCAGTTAAATGAAACACAACCAACAAGACAGTAGGTATTCGATGTTTGCTTAAAAATATCAAGTAGCAACATGTGCATCCAAAAAGGAGGATGCTCTGTAATGTATTTAGTATCTGCACAGAAAAAGCCAGAAACAGACTTTAACCAGCAACTTTCTGCAAGTGTCAGGACAGCAGCAGAGCACAACCAACTACCGAACCTTATTTCACACACTCGATCAACGTTTAATCTGAGCAGCAGCCACATAAATCCAGAGGGGCTCTATTAAAAACTAGCACAGTGACTCATCCCATGGAGAGAAGAATAAATTCAGACTCTCAGCATCTATATATTTCTTTAAAAGCCTTTTGTTTAGCAACAAGAATTTCTTTGTTGGACAAGCAGGGTGCTGGATTCCATCCATGTGGCAGGACATTTCTGCTCCTTTAGCAAGACAAAAGGGCATTAAGACAGCCCACATGCAAAGCTGAGACTGTACATGTGTATGCCAAGCAACTCTGCCATGGGCACTTTAATGCAGTGCTATTTTAAATCCTTCCAAACAAGCCACTGCAACCTACAGCAGCCCTAAGGGTGTCCTCATCCACCCCCGTCTCTAGCAATAAAACATTGACAAACCCTCACCCTCCACAAAAGTCAATGGGCATTTTGCTGCCTGCCCTGAGAGACCAGGATTTCCTTCCCAAAGCACAGGGATGGCTCAGAGCCATGTCTGCTCCTTCATAGCCCGTTTGAAAAGCTTTGCCAAGAAGTGCACAGGGTCTTTTTTCAGATACGTTTCACCAGGAGACACAAGATTCTCCTCCCCACCAGCCAGGACAGGATCCCCCAGCCCTGATACCCAGCACAGGAACAAATACCCCAGAGACTTCCAGCTTCCACTCACTTCTCACCCAATACCAGGCTACTGCAGCAAGGAGGTTTTGGGTCCACCACCACAGAACTGTCCTCCTCCCCTCACCCCCACCCAAAATTAAGGCAATTCAGCATAACATCAGATTCTTTAAAGACAGAACTATCCAACACAACGACCACCACCCCGAGGCCCTGGTGTTTAATGATAAAGTCAACTTGTGGATGCTATTTGCTGACATTTACTCAGATGAGAAACACCAAAACACATGGTCTTCATTTGTCATGCTCGTGGAAGTCACACACAGCAGAAAATCTCAGCAAACTGCACAAGGACAGACACTTCAGCAACTACACACACCCCAGAAACAAAAGACCCACATCCATCTTAATCGCTATCATGCTCTGTTTCCATGACAATGATGACACCACCCTCATTATCCATTAGGACTGAGGTATTAAAAACAAAACCAGAAAAATACCAAAACCACAGGATGGGCACCTGTTCAGTATGTCCCTCTTTTCTTTGGTGCTATCTTGATGCCAAGGCACTATTAACAGCTTCATCTGTTATATGCAAAATCTTAAAATTAGCCTGCTACAGCCACTATTCTGAAACATTGTAGCACTTGCTCTCCTGTGAAAAATTTTTCTTTGGCTGGGATATTTGCTCTCACACTGATAAAATACAGAAACACATACACACAAAAATTCTGCATTGTGCTGGGCAACTGGTTTTGGTTACCTAGCAGTTTGGGTGCCAGGTTGAAGTCTGGGGTCTGGTTGCTAAACAAAATACTTGCTAATTCTATAAATACTAGTGGACTTGGCATTTAATGCAGAATAACAACATAGGTATTAATAAAAGTTATCGAATACTTAAAAATCCAACAAAATTGTTATCCAAATCATTACAGTTATCAAAATGGTTATCAGACTCCACAAGTTCGCTTAAATCTGTTTTATCCTACTGGATTTTGCACCTATCTTGAACATATATAACAGGCACATACTCCATGCAGTAGAACACAAAGCCCTTTACTACCTTGATGTGACTGACCAGCACTAGATCCGCCATCTCATCATGCTGTTTGCAAACTTGTGTTTCATTTGACCAAGCAGAATTGCTCTGCTCCTGCTGTTACTGCATTTTTCATGCAAGACACTACGTGTTCCTGACAACAGAGCTGGCCTAAGCTTCCTGTGACACCAGAAAGCAAGAGGGGACAAGGGGCAGCACTGTATTCACAAAGCCCTTCTTGTAGTGACTATGACTGAAGTCCCTCACTTTGTGGAAGCTTTTGGCAAGGACCTTATAGAAATATGCTGGCAAACAGTAGAGGAAGATGCTGTCAGCTGTTCCTGGCCCTTGAAAATCCTAACCTACCTCCCAGTTTAGAGGTTAGCCCTCCTCTCCAAATGTTTTTCTCCGCAATCACCCCAACATTTTCACTTTTTTTTGCAAGGGAAGAGAGGCACAAGTTCTTCTTTCCCTCTCTAATTCTAAATACATCAGCAGATGTCGGGGTTCAAGGCAGCTCCTTGTTCAAGCAAGACGAACACAAAGCCAAAGCATGAAGCCAACCATTTGATCAATACTGTTTGATTTAATGAGCTTTGGACCATGCTCAAAGCTGATGCCTTAGAGGAGTTGCCACAGGCAAAATTCAGTTTACAGGAGGGATTACTTTTACTATCTAAGAAACAAAAAAAATTAAGACATAAACCCTGGAGTGACTGAGGACAATTTACCACCTAGAGAGATTTGCCTTCAGCAAAGCAGCAGTTGTCTGACTTACCTTATAGCTGAACTCCTACAGAGAAAACAGCTATCACACCAAAGTTATTTATATATTTTGTGCCATTTCACTTTCATGTTTCAACTTAGTTAATACATTCTTATCTTCCTTCTGTACCTTCCTAAGTTGGGTCTTTGGATAGGAAGGCAGTACTGCCCAGCAGCCCTCAGCATCAACTTCCAGGGTCACAAAAGCCATTTGCTGCACATAAAAGCTTGTCACTTCTTCCAGTTTATTAAATTTTATCTAAAAATCAAGCCCTCCTTGCATATATATGCATACATATGAAACAAAGCACACCAGTATCTCACTAATATCTACCATATTTTAAGGTCTATTTACCCTTGCCAATATACATATATTAATCCTAATGTATTGGATCTGGACCAGAAGTTAAAAGCCAGGACACGAGGCCTGAAGTAGCAGTCTGGATACAAGTCCAAACTTGGCAGTTTAAACTCATATATAATCATCATTACTCAAACTCAATGAAAGGAGGGCAGACCCTAAATCCCTATTAGATTTACTGACTTAATGATATACTCAAGTTTATTAATTTATTTTGTACCTTTACTGACGCAGTCACAAAGGATGCAAAAAGGAGATCCTACGGAAATGATTACTGCAGTTGAGCACTTGCTCTATATCATGAATGACACCTCCAAGAAGGGTCAACCACCCCTGCAGACTCATGTGTGCCAAGGAGACCCTGCATTTCATCCCCAAACAAGCAGTGGAGCCTGCAGTGGAAACTGAGTGGAAGTGAGCTGGCAAGTGTCTCCTCACTCATCCCATCATACCCTTTTACACACTACTCAACATCTGCTAACACATCTTTGGCATCCACATCACAGAGTTTGCTCACTACTGGTCAAAAAGACGCATGACAGAGCACTTAATGAGTTCAATGTGAAATAAATCAAATTACAGCTTCACAGGATCGACAGTGTATTAATCTCTTACACCAAAGCAGTGCAAGTATACAGCTGGAAAACCAGAGCCTCTCCAGGCACTTGCTGTGAATCCCCCCCTACAGACACTGAAGGCAGGTCCAACTTCCGGATGAGCCCCACTCTACAGCAGCCAGGATCACACACAACCTGCACCCCTGAAATTCAGCTCCATCTTCCATCTTCGACACCGTCTGAGGAGCACCAGGAGCAAAACCTGCAGCTCCCACCACCCAGGGCTCACCTTTAATCCCCTCACAGGAGGGCAGGCAAGGTGTGAGTATGGCACTGTGAAGAGCTCTGGTCTCAAAAGATGTGCAGAAATGGACAGATGCAAAGATATGACAAGCCCAGATCCCACTTGCTCCATGAAGTGTTGTTACAGGAGTATCTGCCAGCTTTACTCGGACCAAAGTTCTCAGTGTCTGGAAAACGAGAAGCTCTCATGCACCTCCAGATCCTCTGAGCAGGGCTACAGAAGGTAGGCTGTGGATCAACCGGGCTCGGCCCTCCCCAAATCCAATGGCAGGGGAGCTCTGCAAAGCAGCAAACAGTCTGCAGGCAGGAGACCCACCATGGCCACTGCTGCCTAAAACCTGCCTGTACCAGAGCAGACTAGGAAAGAATCAATCCCCTCTTATTTTCAGGCTCACACATCTTCTTTACTGCCAAGCAGGTGGTAAAGTCAAACTACAACTAGGCAAAGGGCAGTTAAAGAATAAAAAAAAAAAGAGAGACCCTGCCTGGTAACCANTTCAAACTTGCCTAGCACATGAGAATTGCTTTTGTCTGCATTAAAAGCTGCATTGCTTTCACCACCAACGTGACCAGCAGTTACAAAAGGAGAAATCCCAACAACAAAATGCTGAACTATACCATGCCAAAAGGCTGCTGTCCCACGCCAGCGATATTCAGGGGCGGACCGTGCTGCCCGCTCATAGCCACAGCCTCTGCCCACAGCACAGAACAAAAGCCATGTCCCTACCGTGTATGCAGAAAAAGAGACAATAGGTCTCATAAAAAGCTGTGAAAAGCTTTTTAGTGAGATTTCTGGTCTGGGATCTGATCTGATCCACCCCTTAATGCTTTAATCAGCTGTGCAGTTTGTTGGCATGTTACCATTTTAAGATTAACCCTTTAAATTATCCATCTGAGCACTCTAGCTGCATCTTCCTCTCCCCCCAAGAAGGGGGGCACATGCTATCCCATATCTGTACAGAACATCAAAACATTTTGATATGAGGTATCATGCCTGTATGGGCATCAGCCAAAACTCCCCTCATCTCCTCTGTTGGGGCTCTTCTGTATGCCTGTTTTTACTTGGCCTCTTCACAGCCTTGTTAGCAGCCAAGAAAGCTGCTTGACCACAGCAGCTGGGCAGGATGAGTCAGGGCACATGAATGTCTTTTAACCCCTTTCCACCTGTGCACTCAGAGTATTGGCTGCTCAGCTTAACACAGCTGGGGTTAGCTCTCTCCTGTAAAGGAAAACTCAGGTATTGCCATGAAGGTCAAACCTTCAAACCTTCCCAATTTTCAACACCCTTCAGCAAGGTTTAAAAAAAAAAAAAAGGAGACAGACAAGCCTCAAACAGAAAGTAGACTTTCCAAATGACTGACAAAGAAATGCAGCCATAAGAAGGCAAAATGTGCTGTGATAGTGAAGCACATAATACGATATAAATCGAGCACACACCAGAGCCTTAGCCAGCTTTATGCTTTGCAGAGCCCACAACTTTTGAATTCATTGAAATAATAAGCACCCTGACCTTAATGCAGTCATCAACGCTAAATAAAGCCAAGCACAGTTGTGCTCCTTTGATCAGTCTTTTCATAAAGGCAGTATAAATAGTATTGCTCCTTTTCCATAACTTAAGAGGCTTTTACATTTGGAAAGTGTTACAGGGGCACACCAGGAAAATAAGTAGTGTTTTGTTCCTTTCTCCTTCTGGGCTTTTTTGTTGTTGTTATTGTTTTTCAAACTGCAGAGAGAAAAGTTAAACAATCGACTCCCAGTGATCCAAACAATGTGTTTACATAAGGTTTTACAAAATGAAAAAGCAAGTTACTCCACATTCAGATATTCTGTGCTCCTGCCAAGTGTCTCAACAGACTAACATCCTTTGAGACACAGACTTGTGCTATAATGTTTCTGGCCAAAGCATTTGAATTTTAAAAGCCAAACACACGGGAAAAGAATCCCAGCCAATTGCGCAGCAGTGATCCCTGGTCAGAAGCAAAACGAGGGTTTGGGTTTGCTTGGGTCAGTGTTGCTGCTTCTTTGCCAGCACCATAAAGGCAGGTATCGGCTGAACCATTCCTTTAGCCTCAAGGACTTTAGCAGCCTGCACAATTACATGGCCTACATGACCTCAAACAGCATCCTGCAGGTCCCTGTGGCTATCAGCCAGGAAGGACTCCCACGCTGACCTGGCCCCCCAGCCACATTCAGCACAGCCTCTGCAAACTTCTGGCAACTTCACCTTCTTCAAGGAATACCAACACCCACCCATGCCTGTCAGTTTTGGTCCTCAAGCCATGCTGCCTTCTTTCCACACAGTCTTTCCACAGGTTTTCACAATGCCTCAGTAATTCAATCAGTATTGGGAAAAAAAGCCAGCAAAGCATTCAACTTCTAGTTTTGCATCTCAAAACCAAATGTGCACGTGTGTGTGTTTTATGACAAGGGTTATAGCTTGGCCTTGCACATGTTACGCGTTAGTGTGACCCAGCTTTACCTCATTTAACCTGTTTCTGCTAATTAGTGAAAAAACATTTCCTTCTGTAACAATCAATACTTACAGATATTGCCCTTCCAGTTGAGGCACACATGCTCCTGAAAAAAGATATTGTCAGGAAGCATTTACAGAAATCAAATTTAATCAAAAAATTAAGATAATACTCCCTACATCAGGGAGTATTATCAATGAGTATTGAAGTCAGTGACACTGCTCCATGTTTTGATCCAAGTCAAACACAGGCTACTCAGCACAGAGACCCACGGGAGGCAGAAAAATCTTCAGACACTGCAATACAACTGATCTTCTGAAAATACGGCTCCAAATAATCCTGGGTAAATCACACAAAAAGAGCAAGGAAACAAATCTGGGTTTCCACATCTCAGTTACCTGAGTGCCCCACGGATTAAGGCAGCATCAAGGGAATATGGAAAGAAGGAAGTTATTTCCCCTCATTCTTCAAATGCCTCTGAGTTTCCATATTCTTCATCTCATTTTCACACTTCTCCACCCCAGCCAAGTCCCCTGTCACAAGCACACACCCAGCGGTAGCCTGACCTCCCCTCCATCTGCAAAAAAATACCTTCAAGCCTTGACAAGGTTGGAAGAAGAGACCTTTTTACTTGAAGTCCAAAGGGAAACTTTATTTTGGGGGTCCAAAACAGAAGTAATGACAAAAAAAGCAACCCATAAAGTGGATGGAGTCCCCAGTCCCAGACTCGAACTAGAGGGTCTACGCTGCTGAAAGCAGCCCCACACCACAGCAACTCAGCCACCAGTTAACCAGAGAGGTTAAGAGAAAATCTCTCTAAGGAGGAAAATTTCAGAGATGCACAGCCTGGAGAGCTGCCTGCCATGCCTTTCTGGAACTCACTTCACCCCCTACTTGTGGGGAACCATTCTTTCAGAACACAAGTCCCAAGAGCTTTTTTTCCCTGAGAGTGATTTTTCCATTGTCAGTCCTTTAACAATGCTATTTCTTCTTTTTTTTTTTTTTTTTTACAAAAGCTTCATAATCCTCTGCTTTTTCATCTGAGTGGAAACCACTATATGACAGCTTTAAACTTTTCTTTCTTTAAACCCAGCACTCCCTCCTCAGCTATAATCCTGCTATTGGAAAGATCAGTTTGCAAGTCCTTGCCTCCAAGCAGTAACATCACAGCAGTGATTACAGACCCCAAAATCCAATCAAAAACCCTCATCTTGTAGCTCAATGGCCATGACTTTAATTGCATGACAATAACAACAAGAAAATTAAGTGACAATTTGCAGTTATAAATTGCTCCCAACCCACACCATTCATCTGTGGCTCCAGGGTCTTCTGAACTCTGGGGATGGCACATCTGAAAGCACCAAAGTGTCTTGACATCAGTGTCCCATTTTTAAACCCTCCCAGGCACACTGACTTCTGAGACCTTTTGGACTTTTGATCATCCTCTGGCTCAGCTAGGCTTTTCCTCCTCCCTCCAATTTTATCCACAATGGCAAACGTTTAGCAACTCCAGCCGCACACTCAAATTCTTGCATTTTCTTTGTAGCATGATATGAATGGTGCCTGTTAAACTAAAATGGCAGAATTTTAGCTCTAATATTAGAACTAAATTTTACCTCTATTTCTGTGAAATCAGAACTCAAGGATTTTTTGTGGGGGAATAAAAGAAGAGGAAGCTAGCAGTGCCTGAATTAAAGTTGGATTAGTCTTCTCCTCAGCAAAAATCAGGGATACATATTATTTTAAATTCAGTGACAAGGCAGTTAACACAATTCTGCAAGGGATGAAAAACACAAACCCCCTCTTTTTTTTTTTTAAACTACAGTGAATTCAGAGGAATTGCCACCATCCAGAACAAATCAATGACACACCCTGAAAACAGGCAGCTCCGAGAGCTTCGGTCAGTCTGCTGAGATCACAGGGGAAAGCTGCAAAGTTCAGCTCAGGATCCCATTAGTCGCAGCTATGCTTCAGGTCTGCTTTTTTCTTACAGGAAACACAGAGTAGGAAAAAGCCCCCGTGGAGTTCCCTGTCTATTCCCTCCTTCACGGTACATTCCAGCCCCAGAAATTTTCACTTCTATAACCCAAATAATTCCCCGTTGGTGCAGTGTCATTTCTAGACAGCACCTTGTACAGCTCTGCTGCACAACTGCAGTGGTACATATACAGACAAAACTCTTCCAGACACATTCTTCCCTACATCCCTGAATAACCAGGCATCACCCTAACCCTGACTGCAGGACCTCAATACCTCCAATCTGTACCCCCAGCCTGCAAAAGCCCTGAAATCACCTTAGGTGGGAAGCAGAAACTAATCCAAAGCATCCAAATCCTCAAAATTACAGTTTGACAAAGATCTTTTTTGAGCTACTAATTCTCACTGAGGTTTTTCTTCACAGAAAACAGTTAATAAGCAGAGAGGGAAAAGAAAGCATTCTTTTGGAAAAAAAAAAATTCTGGAAAGGAACGGCATGAGATACTGAGGCAGTTGTTTAAAACCTCGCTCCCAATACACATAATATGGGAGCCAAATCTTACTTTAACAGCACTGCCCATTTGGAACAACAACCCAAAAACTGGGGGATTTTTCTGCTTTATTTGTACTTGTCTTCTTGTTCTAAACTCCGACTTTTTTTCTTTTCTAGACAAGAAGTCTCTCTGTGCACTGCTGATCCGACCTCATTCTTAACTACATGGCAGACAGCTGCATGCCCTCTTGGCTCTCTTCCAGATGTCACAACAGACAGCAGCAGCACCACTCCCTACACACACCCTTTCTCCAGCAATTTGCTGTGCTAATTAATAATCTGTCTTCAGAAGAGACAGTAATCAATGAGACCTAATAGACTTACACAAACCCTGTATATCACAGCCATTGTTATACTGATGTGGCACAAAGACTCCCAATGACACAAACGAGAGCTGGGAACATAACGATGCAGAGGTCTTCGATGCACTCATGTTGCAGGCTGAAGTGTCCAAGCTGGCATTGTACACTCCAAACACAAGGGTATGGATTTGGCCACAGCATAACTTACTCTGTTTAGCAAGGAAGGCCATGGTTTAGGAAGAAAGGAAATCTAGTCTTAGGTCCAATAAAACAGGCATAAAATTGTGCCAACTGCACTATGCAAGGGGCCAAGTTACTGCAGCTCCTGCCAGGTTAACATCCCGGTCTCTTAAGAAAAAACACAAAACCTGAAGGGTTAGCTATAGGCTGCTAGTCATATGGTTCTGATGTCAGGTATCATCTGTCCTTCTGCATAAGGTATGAATACAGTGCAAAACACGTACACTGGCTGGTATAACAGATGTCCATGCCTGATCTGCATCAAATGAGATGCAAGGTGATCAAGGCACGCACAGATCCAGCATTACTGACCAGCAACAGCCACCCACAGACCCATCCCCCCGTGTGAGGGAGAATCCTGTGAGGATTCATATATCTACCACAGCCTCTTTCCAGCACAGGTAATAATAGCTGCAGATGAGGTCTCTAAATACTCTGGGAACAACACAAATGCCTGAGGTTACACCTAACAATGCAACTCAAGACAAAGAATCACTGCTGCTCGAAACACATGCTCTCCTGACAGCACTGTCTTACATACAGTCATGGAAAAAATCTTACCAACATGGCCTCAGTTTGACCTGAGAGGAAATCACACAATCTGAGTCTTCATTTTCAAGTGTCAGAAAGCAATTCAAATATTGCATTGAGGTTTTTTGCACATCTCCATTTAACTAGTCTCTTATGTACATCTTTGCCGCTCTCACAGAGCAAATTCAGTTGAAAATTAAACCATTAAAGAACTATCAGAATGTAGTTCCAAAAGCAGTTTCCATAAGGAAATACTACAGGTACAGAGAAAGAAACAGTTCAGAAGGCCTCACTCTTCCCCATTTTTGTATCAGAGTTCAAGGCCAACGTTCCAGTGGGAAGAGATATCTGTCATTTCTTTTCCGGTGAAGTGAAGCATTATTTGTAGGGCCTTCAAATTTTGTTTGGTGTATCAAAGTCATTAAGCATCACCATGTAAAGCCCCAGAGGACTTCAAGTTCTGCAACTTGGCTCCTTGTCACGTCAACTCCTACATCTACACTTAGCAACTGCAAAGCATCTTTCAGGTAAAGATGCAATGGCTCATTTAAAAGCTTCCACCATCCAGCAAAGGACACACAATGAATACAGAAGTGAGGAAGCAATTAGTATTGCTGAAGAGATGGTGCTGAAACCTCCAGTTTTTTATTTGATTGTCAAATTGGGTCTAGGCAGCTTCAGTCAAAACATCTTTGTGCTTGTACTCCAAATATCAAGCACATGTAACTAAATCTAACAGTTAAAAAACCCCTCCCTATACTTTGAGCTAAAAGTATAATCACAGTGCATCTGGTATTTAAATAAAATAACCATTAGCACAGGAAACACACAGCATAAAAGTACCAGGTCAAAACAAGACAGATGAATACAGAGAAGCAGCATGGGATTGGATTTAATGCCATGTTTACTAGGGATCTGCTGCGTTGAGAAATGTAGAGGACTTCCTCTGGCAGACTGAGCTCAGTTACAGGATTAGAAAGGCAGGCTATGACTAAAAAGGGGAGATTTAATTATGTGGCTTAATTGGGCAAGGAGGAAAACCAGCCTTAAGAAAGCAGCAGAGTAGCAGCAGACAGGACACCTACAGAGCTCTTAAGGCTTGAAAGGGTTTTTGTATTTCCCATTAAAACACACAGGTATCTATTTGTTAAATAAAGCAATGGAAACGAGCACTGGAATTTAAAAGGAGAAACATGTTTCTGGAGATGAATTGAATTAAACCACACCAAGACTACAGATTAGCATGAATTAGCCTCTACTGTTAGCAAGTCCTGGCAATATTCCGACCCATCATCAGCGAACAACTCCATAAAATTTCAAGTCACATTTACAATTATTAACCAAATCACATACAGAAGTGGCATCAGCAGACACAAACCAATCATAGAAAAACTATCCTCCTCAAAGCAGACACCATGCCCAACCCTACCACTAACTCATGAAATGCCCTGCAGCAGGTCATTTGAGGGTTTTGTTCCTCAATAAAATATGAGTAATACTTTCGTGCCTTCATACTAATTGCCACTTTAGATCTATAGATGGAATACACTATGGAAGTGATTACTAATAAATCACATCATGATATTCACAGCCCAAAATTCTCTTTGCTCATTACTCAGCAGTGAATAAGAGCACCTTCCTCTTAAGCGTAATCCAACAGCCACACTTACTTTCAACGGTCATGTAGGGTTTCCATGATGTTCTTCTCATCAGTGCACACCATTCAAACAATTCCATGCCTCCAGTTCCCTGTAGGAATGTAACTGACAGCTCAAGCTCCTCCAGGTTTCATCAGTTCCTGCACTGGGAAGTGATGTGAGTGCACACCCCACACAGATGTGGGCTCCTCCATGGACCAGAAGCCACAAGGAGATAGAAACAAACAAGTATTTCACCAACAAACTGGGCTTGGCTCTCAGCCCTTATTAGTCCACATGCTAAACTGGATTACCTAAAGCTGGATGCATCCCTGTGCTCCACACAGGTCACTAGCATTATTAGCCCTGTTGTGCCATGGAGAAACCTGTGATGGGATTATGGTGACTGCCTGAGGCCACATGGCAAATCCGTGCGAGAGCTGAGAGCAGAAGTGAGACTAGAACAACCTGAATCAATGCTTTTGCACTCCTATACATGCACCATGACCAGGGCACACACAGCTGGTCCATCAGCAAACCAGGGACATGATGCAATTAAAAACTGCAGCCTCCACTGGGATATGCGAGAGTCCATATTACTAGAGGTTTTCAAAATGTGATCATTGCAAGTTTCTCAATAAGCTCACCTAGACTCCTATACCCATGAAAGGCTGGAAGCAGATGACCTTTCAGAGTCCCTTCCAGTCTGGGCTACTGTATGAAAAACCAATCTGGGAGCATGAAGGGTTTGTTTTCAATGGCACTGCTCCCTTGACCTGTTTGACCGTACACCCACACCAACACTGGCATCAGCACAAGGGCAGGGTGAGAAAGCATGGCCACAACCAAGGGAAAGGGAGGAGAAACACGATATTCCTGTTTCTCTCTGAAAGGGTTCTCTGGAGGCTTCAGGAAAAAAACACAGTGTGCTAATCCGTTCCCAAGTTTCTACAGGAAAAGAGTAAGTGTGCTAAGAGGCCTGAACACTGCTTTTGCCAAACAACTACTCTCCCACTTGTGCTGCTTGCAGAGATGAATCACTGCCATCCAAAAGCTGTAATTTACTGGGAGGACATCAACCAGCTCTTCATGGTAGGCAGGTGAAACTGATGCCTCCCCACTTAATTGCTTGTTTTTCTTCAAACTCAAAACTGGTTGATGAGTAGGATCTCACAAGGATTACCAAACCCAAAAGACATATTTAGTAATGCATTATTTTGCTAAGACATTGCCCACTGAAAAACATGACACCTCTGGAGGAGTTCCTTAAATTCAAAAGCTGTGGTTTGCTCCCTTCTCTAACTGATCCCAGTGACCTGATTCCCAAGAAATAAGATCCTGTCTTTGCCAAAGGTCTCAAATGTCAGCTGACAAGGCATGATGCAACAAAAACACCAAGAGCTAATTAATAGGGTACAACTAGCTTTCCTTTCATTAAAAAAAAAAAAAAAATCAAAATCTACACCATGAAGGAGAAAACATTTGGATTAGGGCTTTAACAATGTCCTCCCATTTAACTGTCCATGAGCAAGTGCCCCAATCCCAGAGCCCCAACCCCAACAGAAAAAACCAGGTGTGACCTCCTCTAATAATTTCTTTTCTTTTTTTTTTTTAATTATAATTAAAGAGTGGCCGTAAGAGCTCACCTGCACACGGGCCCTGTTGTGCATACGTGCATGACTGATCGGCACACCCAGAGATCACCTCACTGATCAGACCTGCAGGGAATGAGGGCTAAGAACATGCAGTTCATGAATTACTACAGCATGTCCACGCATGAGATCAGTACCAAGCTTCCTGACCCAGCCACAGGGGCACTGGCATCGAGCACGTGCTGCTGCAAAGCAGCTCAGAAGCCCTGGAAAACACGGACTGTATTCAGGCCATGTGAGTAAGTCACAATGCAGAACATGCCTGGTGCTAGGACAGGACAGAGATCTGCTATCGGAGCACATAACCACTTTTTGGTGCTTACACGAGTTTTAATGTGGCTCTTGCTCAAACTAAGCAGTTCCCAGGAGAAGGGGAGTAGGGGACACTGTGGCTCATTTCCTATATTGCAAAGGACATCAAAAGCATTTCCTTGGTCTAATTTCTGCATCTTGTTAATCCGCCATGAACAATTCAGAACTGCGATGCTGATGGATATCTGAGCTGCTTATGGAATTTGAACTAAGGGAAAGAAATATCCCACCCCAGAGCTTGGACTAAGTGATTACAATATTTCAAACATCACTCAAGAAAGTCTACAGCTACTTTTTATACACAAGGTCAGGCTAAATGGAAACAACCGCCCTTCAGACCTGACAATCTCTCTTTGCGTACCCTGTAATTTCTATCCCTTTCTCCTTACAATTTTGCACTGCTTCCACTACTGGTTCAGACATCAGAAATAATCAGGATATTTAAGACAATTCAGCTTAGATCAGCTAATTCATTGTATCCTCCAGGCTAGAGGAATCACTAAAGACTAGAAAATTCAGAGATGTCATTCGTCAAAGGCACTTTGACTGAATTTATTGTATTGATACAATGAGCTTATCGAGTGTTTCCCGATGGAGAGACTATGAGTGGAGATCCATTTTACCATTACAATACAATGTCATTTAATGTAAGTATATCAACTGTATGTGTCCCATCATCACACATTTAGCAAAGGAAATTAAGGACACAAAGGAGAGAGCAGTAATGAATTCTCCAAATGCAATACTGTCCAGACAGTAGGAAACATTGAAAATACTGTCTCGTGCATTTGGAGCTGAGCCTTCCTGAATAAATTAGCATTCAGCCAGTGAGGACACATGGAAGGAAACTTTCCAAAGTGCCAAAAACGACTTGTCTGAAAAGAATTCAGTAAATAGATTCCAGTGTCTGACAAGTGTAAGCTGCACCGACTATTATCAGAGCAATACCTCTTAACCACGTGGACTGCCTTGATAAACGGCAGCTCCTACCAGCTGAAGTCCAAGAAAGATAATCTCAAGGGTCCCAACAAGGCAAGGCAGGAATGAGCACAGTGACAGATGCTGCCCAAACAGAGTACTCAGAAGTCAACGTATGAACCATATCAATGTGTTATTTATTTTCACAGACTCATTCCAGATTGTATTTCTGGCACCAGGGGTAAGATCAAGAGCATTTCTCTCAAGAAACTAAGCTAATGAGGATAATTAACGCAGCTCCTAAATATATAAACCGTGCAGATAACGAGCTTCATTTTAATTTTGCTTTTCTAGCAAAAAGCAGATGGATTGATCTGACCTGTTTCATGGGATTTTTGCTTTGCCAAAAACAGACAAACACTCTCCTTTTAGCTAAGGAGCCATAAGCAGGCCAACACTCTTCTCCAGTGCTTTGAGCACAATTTAAGCTCCACTTTAGCTTACTCCTTGACTTCAGCTTCTTCTGCCAAGCAGCTGGCAGCTGGGGGAGAAGGGGATCCCCCATTGCTTTTGCTGGCAGCAGCATCCACAGTGTGGGCTCAGCCCAGGTTCCACAGAAACACAGGTTCCATCCCTCAAACAAGTGAGAAACATAATGGGACTTTGATTCAAAATTATGGATTAAGGCCAAGTTAGCACTTCAGCTGTGAGGCCTTTCAGAGTGCAGGACTTCAAAAGATCAGCAGATACTAGACAGCCACGTAATGCAGAGAAAAAATGAATAATGCAGTATTCCACTTCTCTGAATGGATGAAAAAATGATCTAGGATAATATTGTAGTACTTATGATTAATAATGGCTGGACTTCAATCAGTTTTGGTACAGGCCAAGAACCAAATAAATGCTATGTGTGTAGCATTCCTCTCATGGTGCCAATACAGAATCAATTAAGTTGAAAAAGACCTCTAAGATCATGGAGTCCAACCATTAATCCTGTTGCCAGGCCCAACACTATACCATAACCCCAAGTGCCAAATCTACACGTCTGTTAAACACCTCCAGGATGGTGAGTCCACCACATCCATGGGCAGCCCATTCCAACACTTGACAACCCTGTCAGTGAAGAACTGTTTTCCTAACATCCACTCCATACCTCCTCTGGCACAGCTTGAGGCTGTGTCGTCTTATTCTACCACTTGTGACTTGAGAGAAGAGACTAATCCCCACCTGGCTACAACTTCCTTTCAGATTGTTGTAGAGAGAGATAAGGTCCCCTCTGAGCTTCCTTTTTTCCAGGCTAAACACCCTCAGCTCCCTCAGCTGCTCCTCACAGGGCTTGTGCAGCAGACCATTCATGAGCTCCACTGCCCTTCTTCAGACATGCTGTGGCATAAGAGGAGAGCAGCCAAAACATCACAGCTCAAAATGTCACAGATCAAATGATTTTTGATCCCAATGATTCACCTCAACCAGCAACTGCTAAGCAGACCTCACAGACCACCCTCAGGAGCTTTTTTGTTTACCTAAACCCTGACCACGTGCGTGCACACACATACACACACACACATATTTTTTGAGTGCTTTCTCATTAGTTGCTAAGAGGCCCAACATCCTTACTCTTACGTTGTCTGAAAATTTTCCTCTGGCCATCATCCACTGAGCTCTCACCAGCCTCCTGTCATGGTCACAGAGCTCACAGACACCCAATCCTGGCCATCCCTGCGAGTCACACACAGCATGGAGGTCTTCCAATGCCCAGAGCAGAAAGGAGTGAGGGGGCATGCCTGTGCTACCACTCATGTCTCACAGTTAAAGCAATCCATCCCCCTACAAATGTAAAGGATTTAGAGCACCCAGAGAAATATCACGTCCTGCACCAAAACTGCTCTGAACCCCCTAACTGGTAAGAAAATATCCAAAAGTCTCATCTGCTAGCAAATTTTGGCATCTGACGGGAGGCAGCAAATGGCATGCTCCCAAAGTCTCCTCTCTCTATTCTCAATGCTTTTTTAAAAAGCATCCACCCATCAAATTAATATGGATTACATTTAAATGTTTTTTTAAGTGCTTTCAATGCACATAGAAAAAAGAATCTATCATGTGGAATCCCTGAAAATATATTAAACAGAACAATATAGACTGTAATGGTCTTTATTATTCAGACAGTAATTCTGTGCAGAGGTTCCAGTGAGGTAAGTGATCCCTGTCAAGTTCACACCTGGGCAAGCACATGGGTCTGATCTTTGCCCACAAATCTGTGTCTGCATCTTCAGGGCTGGTACGTATTCACACATACATAGCAGCACATGCTGTCAAGACACAGAAGCCATGCTGTAGCTTGTACTCAGTGGCTGCCACAGCAGACCTTTAATAACTTAAAAGAAGCCATGTATTTTCCTCAGTTTATATGCTTAATATTAAAGTGGATTAAGATGTAACTGCTTTGAATGGGGATTCCTAGAGTTAGTTGCCACAGCCTAGGTTTGAGGCCACAGGTAGTCCCTAAGCCCCTTCCCCTCCCAGGGCACACAATCAGCCCCTTCCATCTTTTCCCCTTACTAACAGATAAGAGGACTGTTGTACCTGCATGGTCTGTACTTACTCCTGCAGGAGCTGGGTTGAATGGAGGAGCAGAACAAAGCTCAGCACCATCACCAGCCTGGTTACCAGACACCACAGGACCACAGACACCTTCTGATGCAAAAACCTCTCACTCAGCAGCCCTGCCCTCAAAGCCCAGATTGAGCCAGCCCTATTTAAGGTTCAAGCAGCTTTTTTTTTCTCCCACCCACCAGGAGCAACTGGACCAGTCCTGGGGTCTTTTTCCATTCCTCTCTTCTCTCAATGTATAAAACGCTTTTCTTCATTTTTCCTTCCATGCATTATTTCACCCATTCAAAGCCCTGCTCTCCACTCATATCTTGCATGATGCCCAGAAGTTATAAATCTCCAGTGCTTTCTCACAGATGACATTTTCACAAACAATGACATCCCAGTCATTTCCTCTCTGGAGTTCTCTGGCACATCCTGTTTATTCTATATCTATCTTGTTTGCATTGCAAACTCTTCAGAATAAGGACTTTCCTCATTTTGTGTCCTATACTGGCTGGAAACATGACTGGTGCTACTCAATTCAAAGTTTTAAGGCCAGAAGAGATCACTGCAATTAGCTAGTCTGACCTTTTGCCTACCAACCAACAAATTTCATCAAGTGACTTCTGCATTAGGCCCCTGATAGTCCTCACAGAGGTATGCTGGTCACCATATCACTTTTTATTTTATTCTTTCCCCAATTTTGCTGCATATTCAGTATTTCTCTCCTTCATATTTAAACCCTTCCAATACTTTCAGCCATTAGCCCATGTTCAAATTCTAAGAGACATTCTAAAATACACACATATCTTATTTCTATGATGTCTTCACTAAAACAGTTGACACCAATTGCTTATTATACTCTGTGTTTTCCCAGTTTATATTTAATGTGCTTTTGCTATGTTCAAGAAAATAGAACTGTATTACAAACAACAGACTTACAATCCTGCTTGTAAGAAGGTACATCTGTAAAAGATTAAAGAACTGAAATGACCTGAGAACAAAGTAAAGGGAAAGAACGAGCTGATGGCATTGCTGGCATGCAAGGTATTTTTGTGTTAAAAACGTATATACAAAAAACCATTCATACGCTTTGAATACCTGTATTAACTTTAATGTTCAACATGCTATAAAATGATCATCTTCTGAAGGAAAAAAGAAGACTAAGTTCCTTTGAGCCAAGTATTAAAAGCATTCTTAAAGCAAACAGACACAAGAAGAATGCTCAAAGAAATCTGTTTTTCATCTGTCGAAAATATGTACTGGCTTCAGCTAAAAGCCAATCAATCAATACCCAAAGAATAAAAAAAAAAAAAAAAGTTCCAGCCAGTTACAAATATTTTTTTTAACTACAATCGTCTGGCAGTGGAGCACCACTGACCTAACTTCATGAGCATCTGTCAGCTGGTGATGGCCACGGTGCTGTCAGGAGAAGAAAACAGCAACTCTTTGCTCCTTTCACTGAGCAGACTAGAAGTGACCCACCACAAATCACAGTGAGTGGCACAGTCTGGAGGCGGAAAATACCCAAAGCAAATGCACAAGGAAACCTCTGAGCCTGCCCTGCCTGGTGCACCCAGAGCTCTGGGAGGCTGCAAGGTACCAAAAGGGTCCAAGCATGAGGTGAAACAACTGCACTCCATCACCACTAGGTGGTTATACACCAAACTCTAACTTCATTGCTTCCTCTAAAAAAAAATTATATTATCCCACCCATAGTTGAAGTTTCTATGAACATGGCATCATGCAAGAACAACAAAAGCGCTTCTCCAGTTGTCTTTTAATTGCTATGGTAACTCTGTTTATTTGGATTTAAACATCATCCTGGGATGTTTATAACGCCAACAGCACATCACAGTGAGGCAGAACAGGAAAGGGAGAGCCAGTGAGACTCTCATTGTGGCTAACCCTGGTCCAAATCAAGTAATGCAAAACACCACAGCCAACAGCTGTAGTGAAAAATACAGAGGGATTAAGAATTGAACAGAAACAAACATTTCTTGCCACTTGCATTTTTTAACAGACTGCTCTCTCAACTTCGTCAGCCTGGAAAACTGGGAGAGCTCTACTAACTCACCCAGGTGCCCTTCTGCATCTTCACCGGTCTGGAAAAGTGGGATTTTAACTTGTGGCATCATGCAACCTGTTCTGCACATGGGCTTTCAGAATCATGGAAGGCACACCAGTTAACAGAAGATCCATTGCACCCACCCTAACAATTTTGCTTCGTATTGTGCTCATAAACAGGAATGACTGAACAGCTTCACAGGACACCCGTGGCACTTGCAGCATAATTAAACCCCTCACTTCCATGCAAGGTTAGGCTAAAACCATATAAGCAACACTCAAGACCACTGTAAAACTCATGCAGCAGCACTTAACTGCTCCTACCTGAAAAGATTTGAGCTCGGGATGCTGTACTTGTGGGTTGTGTTAAATGCTGCACAGACAGGCAGTCCCCAGCAACACTACCCTGTAATTAATTTCACAAGATATCTACAAGTACGTGCAAACTCCAGGAAGCACAAGTTACAGTGCACAAAGAATCACAGAATACCTCAAGCTGGAAGGGTGCCATATGGATCAAGTCCTGCTCCTCACAGACCTACTTTAGTTTTAACTGAACAATATGACTAAGAGCATTGCCCAGTTGCTCCTTGAACTCTGAAAGACATGGCACCATGACCACTTCCCCTGGGGAGCCTGTTCCAGAGATCAACCACAGGAGAGGCAGAATTATTAACTTCCACCAGATTTAAGATTCAGCAATGCAGGGGAAAACAGAATCAAAACCAAAACCCAACAAAAAAAACCCCAAACAAACAGAAAACAAGAAAGTAACCTAATTTACAGTTCTGCCATGATTAAAATTAAGAACTGAGCAATTGTTTTCAGTCACAATAGGCAATTATTGAAAAAAATCAAGAAAAGATCATCCTGCAATCCATCTTGGAGACTATCCAATAACTTGGAAAATGGTCTGTCACTTCATCTGTCAGGAATTACTACCACCCAACTGCCTATAATGTGATCCTGGACTGCAGGGAGCAGGACTGATGTCTGTAGGATTCTGGAAATCAAACAGTTTTACCCCCCTAAACACAGAACAATTTACCTGCACATTTTCCAAAATTACCAATACAAGGAGACTGCTTTCAGTCACTCTGCAGGCAAAGAGAGTTTTGCTCTGTTTTGTTTTGTCCAGAGTAGCACAGAGAATTTAGTAGAGAAAAGATCAAGTAATTGCCCCAGGCACACTGCTGCCTCCTGCACCAGGGGCTGTCTATTACTCTAGATTCAACTTCTAGAGCTTCGGCTTCAGCATCAAGCTTTTGATGGAGGAAGGATGTTCGTCCCACCCACACTGGCGATTTTTATTACCTTGGAAGAGCACACTTGGAATATGGCAGAGGTAGAGTGGGGTCCAGCCTGCAGCAAGCACTCTCTCATACAGCCTCTGCACTAGGATTAAGGCATGCAGAGTTTAGATGCCTCCATGTAAACCACGGGGGTGCTGTCCCCACATAGACACAAAAGAAAGAAGAGTCCTTCAAGTGACCCTTACATCCTCAGTGCAGCAGAAAGGATTCTGGATAGTCTCCAGGCAAGGCAACACACATCGGAAGCCCCAAACCTGCAATTACAGCAACCAATGGGGACAAGAGACTCACCACTATTCCAGGAAGATCTGGAACCACAGAGGAGTTCCAACACAGCCTCCCAGTATACCCAGGGGCACAAAATCCATCGTCACGACTGCTATGTCTTGCTTGCTTAACTACCCACACAGAACCAGTTCTGTTAGAACTTCATGGAGAGACAAGTCATACAGGACAAAGGCAAATGTCTAAAAACAGCAGCAGGGTGGGGATTATTTTTATTATTATTCTGGAACTGAAGTGCTGCAGCAGCCTTTTTGACACAGAAAAGAAAGGTTTTCCTCAGAAAGCAAAATGCTTAAAAGGGTCTCTTCACAAATAACATGTAACAGCTATAGGGGCGTAAAAAACTCCATTAGCTTCCAAAGTGACTTTTTTGTGACTGGTCAGGCTCGGACTTAGCAGTAAATTGTAGCAGTCCTTTCTAAAGAAAGCACCTCTAGCTGCAGCTGTGAAACAAATGTGTAGAGGTTAGAACTGCATGGAAAACCACTTCGGCAGTGAACCACCCCCAAAATTTTGAACGGTGTATTTCATTTTAGTACCATCTCTGCAAAACACGGTTAGTTCATCTCACATTTAACCCTCTGTGCCAACATTTGTACAGTTTTCTGTTGCCGCACTGGAATCTGCACATAATGGGATCTGGCTCAGTGCTCGTGGTGCTCCAGGGATCAATTACCATTTTATACATCAGTGTTTCATTACTGAGCCGTGAATGTCCTCCAGCCAATCA
This sequence comes from Pachyramphus minor, assembly GCA_013397135.1. NCBI lineage: Eukaryota > Metazoa > Chordata > Aves > Passeriformes > Tyrannidae > Pachyramphus > Pachyramphus minor. The sequence continues at coordinate 413,629 of VYXB01002517.1, forward strand.
TACCCTCAGCTCTGCGCTCCAAGACTCTAATCTTTGAAAATTAGGTATTTGGCAAGATATACTGTAAGAAAGGAAAATTGCTGGACTCATGCTGTTTTGAATGTATCCAGCTTCCATTCACAAATACTGCCGTAGCAGTGGCCACTAGATGTTTGCAGTAATGTGATTAAAAAGAAAATGATGATAATTGTGGAGTGGAAATGCACTCTCATCTGTCACTTCTCCTGGAAAATAATTAGCTCTCTTCGTTGTTATGTTCACTCCAATATATCTTTGGAAAAGTCTTACAGAGATTAACGCTCAATTGCTGTAAATGAGCTTAGCTTTATTTATTCTAGGAGAGAATCTGGCCCCAAAGTCCCAACAAGCCATTACTTCACTATGCTTATTAAAGGAAAATCTTACATGGTAGCTAAGACAGGACTTTGGCCCTGTGTCTTGCCTGTAGATTCAGCTATGGAGATCTGGCACGCTTTATATCAACGAGCTGGGCCTAAGTGCACACTTTAAATGAGTCTAAGATACAAGACAGCAAACACTATAGATCTTCGCACAATAAGACAAACTTGACACTTCTGCTGCTCATCTCCAGCTTTTCTGCCTCCTCCCCAGGTGCTGCAACAGGACCAGGAGCCTCACTGAGCTCTGACTGACGACATGGCAAACTCATCTGCAGCACTGTAAATATTTGAAATAGTTGATTTTCGAGTAGCAGTTCTGTAGCAGAGACTCTGAGGAACAAAGGCACAGCATGCCCAGACAGGCTGGCTGTGTCTCCACCGGACTGGAGGCACCAAGAAGGGAACCATGTCACCAGGAGGAAGACCTGAGGGAGAAAGCAAGTGTGCTCTTAAAAACCACTGTAATTTCAGTCATCTGTTTTGAAATTGCAAGTGCTGTAAAGTGACAACACACAAGTCACAACCACATGTTAGAGAGTTTGTTTTAAATCATGAGGTGAAAATAAGAATCCATTATAACTCCATTTAACATTCCCGGGCTGGTATACAACTATGCAACCCACACAACACCACAGCTGTGGTAGTGAGGTCTCAAAAATCTGCTCCAAAAGATCGGAGAAAGCACCAAATACGAGGACAGTGCCAGAAGTCTCACATGGATGTCTGCATTCACCTCCACCAAGCCTTTCCTCTTCCCATTGCCGCTTACACTCCAGCTGCACCCAGGTGGCAGAACAAAAACTGGTTGACCCTTTGGGAAGGATTTTTACCACGCGTTTCATGGTTCAGCACATCTAAGGCTGTGGTTCAAAGCCTCTTACACTGGCCACCCAAAGTACAAACGTTCCCTTAAATAACCCTTGTTGAGAACTGGGGCTTTCCACACCTTTTTGGAAAGGAATTGGACTTCAAGCAGAAATTTTTTTTAACTAAGTGATAAAAACCCTCTGCCATGCAACTTTAAAGGGAACAGCATCTATGGTTTCAAGAACCCCTAAAGAAAAAAAAAAAAGAAAACCATATACGGAACAACTGATACACAAATTACTAAATACTAATGGCCTAATCATGTGGCTTTACCACGACTTTAACAAAGATTCTATGAACCCACCACTGGCATTCTGATGAGCAAATACATGCAGAACAGCAGCAGACATCAGGTATTGGAAAAAAAAAAATCCTACCTTTACATGATTGTTTCAACAGCAAAAGATGAGTTGAGTACAGACTCCTCCTTCAGATATTAATACAAGGACAAAACTCTGAATTTTCTCTTCAGGTACAAACACAGAGAGCAACTTGTCACACATGGATTTTTGTGGCTGGATAGTAAATGCTGTTCATTTGCAAACTAGCATAGTCCAGACTCTCACTGCCTCAGCTGAACATCTCACAGATGCCACAGAGTTTCTAATCTCCCTCCAAGCTACCAGGAACGGCTTGTTTGTTCCTACCTGTTAGAATTCTCCAGGTGAGCTTTAAAACTACTGAACAAAGGAAATACAGCAGTTAAGAGTGAAATTGTAGTACTTTACCTTCCACAAACATTGATTTTATTGAATGTCATGCAAGTATAGCCTTCTCTCTCTGACACATGTATGTTCACAAAATGTATAAAGCTAATCTCTAGTTCTATCAAGTTCTTCATTAATAATTAAGATTATTGGCCATTTTAGGTATATACAATGTATGCTTCAAAATCTAGCCCTTTTTTTCTTTTATAATGACTCACTTGGTGTGTTTGCCGTTTTTAGAAATGGCTGTGCTGCTCGCTTTAAGCTCTGGGAGACCACAGTAATCCCCTCTCAACTGGAACTGGGCTTGGATGAGGCCCACACAGATGATTTCTTCTGGTTTTTTGGCACTAGCCATAAAGGAAGACACAGATTAAGGTTTTCAAGACGATTTCTGCCAGATAAGACGCGTAAATAAGCAAGTGATACAATGACAATACTATTTCAGTAATGCCTTCAATGCTTAGAGCTGACACAATTGGTATTTTCAGCTCTGGTTATTCCTACAGTTATAAGAGTATAAATTAAAAGTGCCACCCCCACCATACATTCCACAACACTATACATCCCCACAACCAAATTACTGGTTTCATGTATCTTTTTTTTTCTGCAATTTTCTTTTTTCAGATGAAAAAAACCTTCTGCAGGAACTGTTAAGTGTTGATCATAACAGTCCAGAAAACGAAGCCATTTTTCACTGTCCAAGAGGAAATATTTAACATCACGGCTCTGACACATGTATGCCTGTCACCAACACCCTGCACATGCAGTGCCTGCCTGCGTGTGGATCCCCCACCAGCCCAGCTCCACAAGCCATCCTGTTTACTATTTAGGGCCGACGTTAAAGCCAAACCAAGCTCCACCCCCCACAACCCAGAAGAAGAGCAGCTTGTGCAGATGTTGAAATTCTGGTGAGAAGGACAAACTATAAACAGATTTCCTAAAAGAGATGCCTTGGGACAGTCTTATCCAGCAATTCCACTAATTCCCTTGATAGAGAAAGTAGGGGACTGCAAATGAAATCTGCAGACAACAGATAGCTGGGAAAAGTCTGTCAACTCAGAGGATGAGCAGAAGTGTACTCAGAACATTTGGGGACTAAATCGAGAGGAGATTCAGCTTGTAACAAAGCCAAGTGCAGTCATGCACTTTGGGATTAAAGAAATATGTTCTGCAACTTGGTATCTCAACAGTTGGAAGTGATACAGAAAGAGAAAGCCATTGGTGGTTTAGTGGCTTATTGCAAGATTGTAAAAAAGCCTGATGTTGCCCAAGGTCTCAGTGAGGAATGGGCATATATGCACGACCATAGTAAGGTCTCAGCTAGAACAACGTGCAATTTCAGGTCACCTAGTTCAAAAAAGGTTAAGTGACACTGGAATAGTGCAAGAAGAAGTCAGCAGGATGACCTCTCTTATGAGACAAAGAGGCATTGGCTTTGCTACTGGAGCAAAATGAAGGCTCTCTTTGGAGAGAGAAAGCAAAGATAGAGGAGTACAAACCACCAACAAAGAGGCTTAAGCTGGAACTTGAAAGGAGACTTATATCCACCAAAATGATACTGTTTGACCAGAGTCTACCAAAACAAACAAACAAACAAACAAACAAAAAATTAGGCAGGAGGCTGACTCTTCAGTACATGAAAATCTACAGAATGGTTGTCTGAGACAGCCAAAAACATGGCCAACCATGCAGGAGGTCCAGTGCTGGTCCTGATAACATACCTCCTCACCATATACAGCCCAATGAGCCTACCAACCAAGGTGCAGGAGCTGCACTGCTACCCCAGAACCCCTGAGACCTTCCCTCACCTGCCACCAGGTCTTCTGCTGTCATCAGAAGGCCATGGTGCTTAAGTGCATGGAGAGTTCAGACTCATGCTGACACAGTAAAACCTGCTTTGGCTTCCTTAATCACTACACGATGAAAAGGGGGTGACTTTTTCCACAAAACTTGCGATTATGCCCAAATCAAGTCAAAGAAAGACAATGAAAGGAGGCAGGTCATGTAAAACAACTAGGGTTAGAAGGGAAGCAGTTCTAAAGGAAAGGAGAAGGTTGTTGGCTGAAGGCTTTAGAAACCATCACTCTGATAGCAAGCAATTCACTATCATGGCTGAACTCCACCAGTAACTCCCCAACATCGCCCAACAAAATTAACAGTGCAGGCAGGTTCAAACGAGGGCAGTTGACAATCTTGCTGCTCCAAATTAATCTCTGCTTCAAATGAAAAACATGAAGTTAAAAAGGGGACTAGGGTGAAAGAAGGAAAACATATAGGCTAATTAATGTCAATCACTATAAAAACCCATGACTGATGCTTTTGACATGACCCTTCCAGACAGTGTTTCTGCAGACAGTTGTGTGAGCGTGAGGCGAGTGCCAGAGTGCCGCATAAGAAGTGGGATTAGGCAGAAGGTGCCTTGAAATCCACAGAACACAAAAACATCTTGCTCAAATATTTATATACAAATACCATGTCCAGATGTTGCAGCAGAGACCTGTGGATGTTTATACCTTCTGTACCATCTCAACACCAAAGGCTTAAAATGCCTGTGTAGCAGGATAGGCAGAAACAAGACTCCAAATTAACTACCACAAACTACTGCTACTGCCACAGGAGATATGCGAAGAAGGAGAATTACTCTCACAAGCTTTTCTTCTGTGAATTTACCATCCCACTGTCACCTTTGATCTAGAAAAGCCACAAACAGAATTACTAGCTCATTTCAGGTTTCTTTTCTTAAGTCCATCCAAGTATTTTGCCCACAGAGGGGCTTCATTTGTACATTTTTTGTGGTTGTTACACTCTACTCAATCTTCAAACCTTACAACAAAACATACAGTATTTTTAGGTCACCAGGTAAGGTTCAAACTCTCTATCCATGAGAAGAAAATGAGTCATTCATCAATTACATAGTTTATAGAAACAGAAATTACAAATTTCTTTTGACTTCTTGGACCACAATCTGTTGCTTTCACTGTGCTGCAACTTTGGGACTGGTACATCAGACATTTCCTTCATTAGGTAGCATTTGGAAAGTCATCATTGCAACACCAAAGACAGCAATTTCCTACTCTTAACCAAGCACTGTCAGGAGACTTTACTAAGCAACTGGATTGCAGAAATGCAATTACAAACTGCTCTAACACTGAAGTTTTTGAGATCCAAATTAAATTATAAGCAGTTCTACAAAGTGTCCTTAAAACTATCACTGTGTGTTCCCACGTCCCCCACGTGCTCTCTTGCAATTCACCTGCAACACAAACAACTGTCTTTGGCCAACTTTGTGTTGTTTTTAATGGGCAACTGAGCTTATGAAAGACAATACAGAATTATTTTTCCCTGTTCCTCCAGAAGGACTCTGGCTGCTCAAGCCAGCTGCTGCACTTTGCAAGCAGATGGACTCTCTTAAATTTTAGTTTTAATGGCAAAACTAACTTTTCAGCCATGAAAAGTTCAGCTCTCTGCATCCCCAACAGCTGTTTCTAGAAGGCTGCTAAAGTACCGTGGCTGAGTGGTGGATTCTTTAGAAGTTTCTTCCCTGGAGGGTAACTTCAGAAACCATCTTGGCCAGTCTAAACTCTGGCTTTAAAAGCTGCAGTGGAAGGTGCTTCACGCTTTTTAAATGAAAGCAACACTTTAAAAGGATTGCAGCAGCTGGACATGAGGAGATGAGGCACTGTCTATCCAAAGTTTAAAACTGAGCCCATGGCTAGGAGAGAGTGGCTGCATTCTTACAGATTGATGTAAACCACAAATAGTTTCATTTAAGTCCAGCTGGAGAGTAAGGACCCTGAAAGGAGGTTTCTCTTTGAAGCCCCATAACTTCTGAGCTCCCTTGGAAGTGCCCAGCAATACCTCAAGCAGGCAGAAGATGCTGCTGCATGGACACACACGTACTTTGTCTGCAAGACACAACCTACGTACCTCAGCTTACTTCCACTGCTAGCAGGCACTTTTCAGAGTTTTCCCTTTGATTCCTCTCACAGATGTGTCCACCACCCTAGAGAAGTATCCACAAGCCCTTTCTCATTTTTTACTCCCTACTCTGCTATTCAGATGCCAGCACAGGGAATTCAGCAGGACAGCACAGTTTTAAGTCTTGCATCACTTTTGAGTCTTGTCAGGAAGGTGGTACCTATCAAAAGCATTTAATGTTTTTCACCTTTATTTCATCAACAACATTGAAGAGCTGAGGTGACTTCATGCAGAAAGCATTTCTACATCCTTCACAGCCTTCTTCCCAGGAGATGCACAGGAAGTAACTTCCCTTTGCTGGAGAAAGCAACTTGCCCCGATTTCTTATCAGTTGGCTCATCATCAACCAAGCAATGGAGAATTTACACCAGAGATGCCAGTTAGTCTACAAACAAATCTGTTTTGTACTCGATCCCAAAAAGGCCTGAGTATCAGCTCAGCATGTCACGCTTATCCTGAGGTCACTGGTCAAGACCCACGGAATCAAGACATCACTTTCAATAAATATTTTCACATTAAAATATCTGGGAAGGAGCCAGGAACTTCAGCCAGTCGAATGAATATACAGTACAAGCCAAGCAGTCCCCTATGGTTACCCTGTCTCTGGAAGTTGGCCTCTTAGCAAGTCATTTACATCTCACGCTCATTCATATTTTAAACAGGTCTTTTAAAACCTATTTCCTACATGTCAGTGTGTTTAAGGATCTCAATAACTTTCTGCTTTGGCGGCTGCATCCTCCTCCCCTCCACTCTTTCAGCTTTGACCTAGAAGAGCACCAGAGCTATAACTGGGTCAACCCACATCGCAAAATATCCTGCCCCAAAAGAGGAAGGTCAGTGTTCAAAGACACAGGACAAAGGTCTTTTGCCTGGTATTGTTAGTTGGACTGCAAGATGACCTGTGAACAAGTAGCACAGAAGTCTGACCCCCCCAAGGCATTCTTGACCATCCTGGATTACGGGCAAGAACTTGAAAATGAGCTTCCTTCCTGTTCAGTAGGGTGAGATTGCCGCTCCTTTCTGCAATTCCTGTGTCAGAAACATCAACACTGCCCTTGCTGCTCTCCCAGCTCACTAGCAATGGCAGGGATTTGCAGATACATTCCCTGACTATTTTGTACATACTCATAGTAGTACTTGGAAGCCACACCCGTTTCTTGAGACAAAAGGTCAAATTCTGCAAGTTACTGCAAATCTTCAGCTCTGGCAGAATTCATCTAGAGCCAAGTGCTTCTCAATGCTGTAGAAAGTGCTGGAAATGCCATGGGACAAACCAAGTGAACTATGCCAATGTGAATCTAAACCTCCAGAAGGCAACGACGGCAGCTACACCAACAGCCTTCCCCTTGCAGTGTTCAACTTGTGTTTTAGATTTACATTAGATTTACATAACATTAGATTAGTCCGTCACCCACTGTCAAGAGGAGAGTTTATATGAAATAACGAAATACGACATGGGTACGGCATGCCCCAAAGTCAACACACCTGGGCCAGCACCCTGTGCTTAGCACAGGGCTAAGCAAACACACCCATGCTGCCTCCCATGCAGGTCTAGAAGTAGCACAGCCATGTTCTCCTAACACTTCAGGGATCTACTTGACCTGAGCTGGCCCCGCATTGAGACAACAGAGAGTGCTGCAACCACCATCCCAACAACCACAAGTCCTGGAAATGGCCCTCTGAGACTTCAGGTGGGCTGAGGTTCTGTCCTCAAATTAAACTATTTCTACACACCCCAGTTCCCTAGAACTCTGGAAAATGGATCAGGACCTGTGCCAGGTTTTGGCTCATGTGACTTCAACCACTGATCACTATCAACATTCACAGAGCACTCTGCCGAAAACATTGTCCCTGAATCCTGGACTAAGCTCTCACTCATTTACTACATTTTGGCCTACAACAACAGAATTCCGCTGTGTATTTTAGCTGAATGTATTATTCCTCATTAGCAGTCTCAGGCTGTTGCAACTGTTTAGCCTAGCAAAACACTGAGTGCAACTACTCCACAAGTGACAGCATTCCTATGCCAAGAAAAACATTTCTCGTTCATCAGGTAGGGTAGAGGTACCAAATCTTCACCACAAGTTGTGTACTGTCTCACAGGCAGTGCAGGCTCTGCTGCAAATCCAACCTCTCCACCAGAAGAGCTACACCTACCACAAGGCAAGATTTGGAGGAGGAGAAGGAGGAACAGGGAAGAAGAACAGTGACAAGCCTGAAGAAAGGGTTGTCAGCCTACAGTGAATGAAAGTACACATGTATGAGTCTGTGTGTAAAGTCAGGGCGTATTCAGCTAATTCAAACTTCACAAGGGTCCTTGTAGCCAGTATTTTCATGAAGCTGGCTGTAGGCAGCTTCGCCCTGAAGAATTTCTCAGGGGCTGCTGCCTTTCTTTAGTCCTTCAGGAATACACAGTACCCACAACAGCATCCATTTCTATCCACACGTGTCAAACAGGCTACCACCTCAAGCTCCCTGCAATCACAGCTCTACTAGGACTGTGGACCTTAAATTAACTTACAAAACCAGCCAGAGAGAAGGCAACTTTATGTTGTATCCCAGGGCTAGAAGAAGGGAGGGGGAAAATCCTAACACCCAAACCAGCCAACAATTCTTCATGCCAAACAAGCAATTTTATTAAGGAAATAACATCTGAACAAGACACTCTGCACACACACGTTCTGCAGCTGGAATCTCTTGAGCTGATGTGTCTCTTGGTGATACATAATTCAGAAAATAATTCAGCTCAGCCTCTGAGGTTGGTGGTGGCGGCTCTGTAGTTCTATCAGGCATAAAGTATGATAAAAAGCTAGGCACAGACTTTAAAAGATATACAGAGCAAATCTGAGAAACATCTTTTTTCTCCCCCTGCACTGGACTTGGTGGACAAAACATGCTATCAGAATCTCGCTGATATTCAGCCTCAAAGGAGGGGTTCTGGATGACCAGAGAGAAGCCCTGAGCCACAACAGCCCACCAGTCCCCCTCTCTGATCCTGTGTCTTGCCAAACTGCATTTTATAGGGGGAATGTCTCTCTGCATGCAAACAAGGGCATGCACCAGGGCAGGAGAAAACAGTGTCCATAAGTAGGGTTATATACACTTTGACTGAGACTGCCACACAAATAAAAAAACATAGATAGCACCCCCACCACAACACGCTGTCTTTGTCAGTTCTTATTCCAAGACCACACAATTTATCACACTTTAAGCAGTAACAGTGAAGGACTAAATGGCATTGATATACATAGGCACATGGTGACATACTGCCTGGCACTTGCTGGAATACACAGGACATTCATATAGAAACAAAACAGATCTTGGCAATTTCAGAGTTGTACCTTATTGCTTTGCTACCCCCACTAACACCTCGGGGACCAAACATCAGTGACAGAACAGCCTATCACCTTCCCCTTTCAGTTTGGGGTACAGTGAGTAGGTACAGAAGTCTGGCTGAGATGGGTAGGACACATACCATGATTCTACAGTCTGGCTAAGGCTCTTTTCCTCCTGTCCTTGACACTTGAAGAAAGTTGTTCTCCACTAAAGACAGGGCACACAAAAGATCCACCCACCAAGGAAAGATCCTGCCATCCCACTGTACTTTCAGAGTATGATTCCCTCTGCTCATACCCAAAGTCCATACATGGTCATACATCTGCTAAATCACAGCAAGATCCTTCCACACTTCCACAGGTTTTCTGCTCCAAGTAGATTAATAACTTGCAGGTAACACACTTTCCTGACTATGCAGAAAAATCATGACTTAAAGGATATATCATTAACACATTTCCACCAAAAGATCACACACAGAGATGTATCAGGAGAGATGACTAACCCTTCCAGCAGATCCATGCAAGGAACGAAATGCTAAATTATTATTTTCTAAATACCATGACAATATTTAGTCACTAAGTCAAAAATCCTTCCAAGACATAAGAAGTACTAACATAAGAGACAAGCTTTCTTCCCATGAAATAAAAGTGAGGACATAATCCCCAGTTTCCAACTAGAGTGGGGGTACCCTGGTGCAACAGATCCCAAGATCACACAGTTCAAGATGAAGAAAAAGCCTTCATCACCATTCCCACCCACTTTTTACCAATACCATCCAGAGGCTTCCCATCTCTCCAATACCTTCTCAATTAAGGGGGATCCTCTTTTTGAGCCAGGAGATGGAGCCAAAGGGACACTCCCTACTGTGAAAAAAAGGTGAGACGAATGGATAGAGAACCTCAATTTCTGTTGTGAAGGGTGTTACTATCAGTCTATTACTATCTGTTAATATGAAACAGCAATGCACTGTGATACTGTGGGGTGCAAGGGACAGGTGCATAACTCACAAAACAGCTCTAGAAAAGTTGAAGCACCACCCACCTG